>APFE031582892.1:458294-473839 GCA_000404065.3 Pinus taeda | reverse complement strand
TTTAGGGCCTCAAAACGGCTCCGGAAGTTCAGGACACGAAAAACTGCTAAAAATAGTAAGTTGTGCTACAATTAAGGAAACTGAAAATGCTGAAAGAGACAATGATGAAGGTCCAGATGGACTTGGCAGGTGGCCACCAATATCCACCTGGATCATTTTAACAATCCTTGGCCGGTGTGATTCCGTGCTCGGATATCGCGCCAACCGAGGGTGATTTTTTTTTTCCAAAACCTCCCTCAGAAATCCCAAAAATGGATAAAAATAGGAATAAACAATATGGAAATGGAGCTTAGGGTCTTGGCTCTTACCTGCAACTAACAACTTGGTGAATGACCTCTCGGATCTCGCGCAATTTTCTCTAGAAAAATTAGGGAAAAAATGGGTAAATTTTTTTTCACAGGAAGGTAAAATGGTAAATGGTAATTTTTTTTTCTTTTCCCTCATTTTATTCAGTTTTTCATAAAATTTTAGGGTTTTTGAGTATTTTTTACGTATTTTGCCTCAAGAATTGGATAATGCACTTTACATTTTTTGTGTAGTGAGGTGATGGATGTTCGACGATGGTGCCGAGTCACATTTCAACTCTTTTCTTGACTCATAAAACTCAAGTAAAAAGATTGTCGAGTATTTTTTCCCTTTTGACTCGTAAAAGAGAATAAAATGGGGGATTTTCTTTCAAACTCTTTTCTGACCCTTTAAACATGAAAATATAGCTGAGCTCTTGTCATTTCGAACTCGTTAATGGATGTGAAGTGTCATGCACCCAATATACGTTTACCCCTTTTTCGGGCTAGGATGCACTATTTATGAAAAAGGTACTCCTTGAATAAAATGGTTAACTAGTTCTCTCAAGTATCGTTTTCTACTTTTTCAAGCTCGAGAGACATAAACGTATGAAAAGGTACCATGTGGAGTTTTCTTTTCTGTGTCTTTTTCAAACCCTCTAAACATGAAAAAGATACCAAGTTACACCTTTGTCAGACTTGTTAAAATATTAAACGACATCATATTCATCACCATGACAAACATGAGCTTCTCCTTCCTAGGGCTCGTTAAACTTACTAGGTTGGATTTGTTCAAAGGATGAACTTACAGTGCAAGCATATGCTATCCCATTCAAGCTTGTGATTAAAAAATAATTGGGGTACTTGCCAGAAATGGTGGGGGAAAATTTGGAAATTCGATCGGTCGTGTCGGCAACTCACTCTTGAACATGACATTTTCTGCTTCATGTCGGGTTGGGATATCTTCCTTTTTATCACTGACCTTCCTGGGTTGGGCTATTTATTTTTTATTTCTGCCACGTCATCATGACCACCAATCCTATGGATCCAAAAGCTGCCAAACTTCTAGTCGTGTTGCCGATATGTTCAAGAGTTGTCCTTTTGTAGTTAAACTTACCCCTGACTCTCTGTATCATCCAAAATCATTTTTCATCCCTTTGTTTTGGGTCGATGATTTGGGATAAATTATGGCCCTCCTTCGACATGGTCACTTCCTGTCGACTTCAGCTCATTATCTAGGAAGTTGTCTGAGAGACTCCCTTCCGGCACCCTAGAGCTTACATGCCCTAATGGCAAGTTATTCACACTCGATTACAAGTTCACATCATTGGCTTTCGATCGGGTGATTTCACGGGTGTTCGACTACATTTCCTTTATTCACATTCTGTGAATTGCGCTGATAGTACCTTGAGGACCATTGTCATTATTTGTGGTTTCTCTCGCACTTGTAACAATTTACATCATCGGCTAGTAATCAAGTGATTTTCTAGCATGTTCAAAGTCAACACATCTATTCACATGTTAGAATTTGTACTTTGATTGGGTCGTGTTGGAGCACAAGACCTTGGGCTTAGATTACAAAAGTCTAGGTTGCAAGGCGATGTGATATGATCATGTTGATATACATGTCTCTTTCAGATGGGTGGCTACGACCATACCATGAGTTGTCATATGTGAACCTTATCATTATTGGATGGCTGTGACCATACCTTGGTTTCGATATGATCCTCTTTATAGGATGGCTGTGCCCATGCCTGGATCCATTTGCATGATCTTCCTATGGATGGCTACATCCATACCACAATTCATGTATCATTTGATAGAGTTTTCAGTTATGTATATGTATCTGTACTTGCTTGCAAGTTTTTCGACAATAGATTCCAGTTCCCTACACTAATTCATAAAGCATTTAACCCCTCACTCTTGTTTGACCTTCACGATTCAAGGGGCATCTATTACACAACATTTTTTCACTGTACTTGTACTCCCCGTTCCTTGATCCTGGAGGACCTCTACAGTGAACCCTACATGCTTTCCCTTCAAGAAGAAACTTCCATTGTGTCCCTCTTGATGAGCAGAACAATTCCCTTTTGCATCATTTCCCACAAATCTTCTGTTTTTCCCAATTTACAAGACTAGTGCTAATGACCCTTGTTCTCCTCATGCTGATATGTAGGGATTATAACTATCCCTAGCACCTACCAAAGTGACTGAGGCTTGTTCCAGTCACACCGATCCTCTTTTCGAAAGTTTTTTAAATAAGGAGCCAAAGCTTCCAGCTCTAGAAGCTTCGTAACGAAAGTCTGGTAAATGGTTGGGCCGGATGGAGTTGAGGATGTCAGTTTGGGCTCTTTTCCCCTATTAGGATGGAACTACCTCAAGATATAAGAACTTATCCCATTAGAAGAGGAACCATCTCCCATTCATTCATGCTATATAAAATTCCCTTTTTCCCAAGCACAAGCTAGTGTTAATGTTGGTGTGCTGGTGCTAATTAAGTTTGGAGTAATCAACAAGTTATTCATAGTTGTAGCTCTCTAGTGGTGTGTGAGGGAGAAGTTTGAATTTGGTTTAGTGTGAAGACTAAAGGGAAGGGCCTTAAAACTATCATTGTTGAGGCCATCATGGATCGCTAACGGAAGTGTGTGGGAATCCAGATTTATTGGAGGAGAATAGCAACATCAAGACAACGATTGTAATCTCTTCTTGATTTAATATATATGAATATATCGATTGATTTCCTACATAGTGTGTCATCTCACATGTTTATGGCTTAATGCTTCTTGACTTGTTAAGTAGGTTGAATTACAATTTTTCCATTATCACGATTGTTGTTTGCTATTGTTTACTTGTTTCAGGTGTTCGAAGAAGGAAACGAGAGATAGATGGAGCAAGCAAGCAAGGTCATCACCAAATGGGATAAGAATACTAAGAGGTAGGCCCTCTTAATTGGTTCTAACCTAAGGAAATCTTCCATAGAATGTCTTGTTTGTGTCTAGACCCGCTATCGAGCTAGAGGAATTGTTTGTGTCCACACTTAGAATTTTACTTCACCACACTAAGTATGGAAGAGGATGACATGTCTTCATTGTATCCATTCGAGCTTGTATATAGATCCTACGAAAGTGTGGTTTGAACTTCGCAACAAACTTATATTGCTGGTAAAAGCTTGGTGATAGTCTAGGGTGCTGATTTACCACCATATGTAAATCCATGTGATACAAGACTAAGAATATTTTGTTCTCCTGTGCTCACAATGGCTCCTCGGTATACCAGAGCGAGGCATACCATGCGAATTCACACACGTCTTCTTCTACCAGAGGAAACTGCAAATACTCTGGTTCATTCCATGCCAACAATGCTATGATTAAAATCAGCCATGCATAATGAAAAGCCTTACCTTCCTCCTGAGCTTCCCATAAATCTTCTAGGAATTCTCTACACAGATATCTGGCCCAATTGTATCGGATCCCATTGTTGTAATACACAACTAAGGAAACAACTGTTGCAGGGACTTCATTGGCTCAACATTTTCGCATAATATTCCCGACTAAGATATGCACGACAAAGCATACTCCTTGGTCATTGATTGAATTTATGTCATAGCCTCGCGTTTTCTTGACCAAGCTGAAATTCTCCTTCATGTTCTGTGCTATCAATTTGTTTAGATCCTTACCCACAATGGGGTCCCTTCCTTGGTATCGAAACCTAGTAAGCCACGATATTAGAATCTATTCCATGGGGATCCTCTTTCCCATCCAGAGGCATCTGTCATGCACTAGCATGAGAAGTTGTCTTACGCAGACTATGCTAGGTGTACTTCTGCCGAAGTGCGGCATGTTCAACATGTTCAGTAAGCCTAATTGCTCCAACCCACTAATGTGGTTCCAATATTTTTACTCCTCTCTCTGGGTAATGGACTTGTTTTAGGTATCTGCTTGGTGCGAACTGCGGATATTTGTTACGATCATTGAAGTCATTATCCTCAAACTTCAACTCTGGGATTGTTCTGAGAAATTCTCCTTCAAAATGTATTTTCTCTACTATTAATGGTGTAAATGTGCCATACTTCACATCCTTGGAGTCTTTGATTGGTCTGGTGTTGGGTTTCCTGGGTGGTAAATATAGCGGCAACGGGGATGAAATTAATACGCTCTTTTTCTCTAGCTGGAGTTGTTTTACTTCTTCTTCATTTTCTTTTATGGAGTGGGGTTCTGGCAATGGTTCAACATGATTCTTAAGCTTCTTATCTTGCTTCTTAGTTGTTCTTTGCTCTTGAGTCAGTTTCTTCCTTGGCGATATTCATTGCATGAGGGGTGATTCTATGGGTATAATAGATGGTGCTATAAATTCCATAATTCCCTCTATACCTCTCTCTTCAAATATGCAGATAAGCTCTTTAGTGTTCATGCAGTAGCGCGACTTCTGCAATTTCTCAATACTTAGCAATTTTTGAGCTCTTAGAAAGAAAGTGCCAAATCTTGGTGGGATGAGGCCTTTTATAGCACTCTCGATCTTCGAACCCCTTCATTATCCTATATCTTTCTTGGATTTTGTTTATTTATTGCATATTTATCCCTAGATCCTTTCCAACCTATCTCCATGAATGCAATTTTCCGCTCCTCCAACGACTAGTTTCCTTTTTAACGATCATATTTCTGGTGAAATTCGACACACCTTTCATTGTAGCAAACAATTCTTCTTATTTCATGCTTCTTATGAACTTCGAAATACTGAAGACTGTCGCAAAGTAACCTTCCTATGTCTAAGCTCTTTTTTGCAGTGTAGTTTATAGTCTAGTGCCCACTTTCAACTGCAGGTGGCACTAAGACTTTTCTTCTTTCTTTTTAGAGTGAAGCTACCATGGTAGGTTTATCCATATATAGTTTCAAACTTCTTCCATTCGCCCTCCTTGGTATCAATTTTCAATTCAAATTTGCAACCTAAACTACGCCTCCATCTGTGATATGCTTTATGATATAGGGACCCAACCAATGCATCTTAAAATTTCCTGGGAACTTAGAGAATTTACTGTCATACAGATGGACATGATCACCTTCTGGAACATCTTCTTCTTGATATGTCAATCATGCAAGGATTTTTCTCTTGATTTCTGCACCTACTGATGAAAGGATTCTACAAATATGTCTTCCTCTAATGTGAGAAACTGTGCCATTCTTTCCTCCATTATGTCAGGGTCCACCATGTCTATAAAGGCTGCAATCGTTAAGATCGAAACAATATACTCCATGGGAATCACAAATTCTTTCCCATAAACCAGCCTAGAAGGTGTCTGACCTGTTAGCTTCTTATATGTGGTTCTATAAGTCCATAACACCATTGGAATTCTCAGATCGTAGTCATCTTTGTTCACATTGCACACTTTTTCCAGTGCATCTTCTAAAATCTTGTGAAAATCTTCGACTATACCATTTTCTTGAGGGTGATATGGGGTGATCTTTTGATGATACACTTGAAATTATTTAGTCAATGCCTCAATGGTCTTATTCAGTAAATGTGATCCTTGATCATTCATCAAGACCTTTGGACACCCAAATCTGGACAAAATATACTCAAAGATGAACTTCGTAGTAGTTTCTATGCTACAATCCCTTACTGCTTGTGCCTCAACCAACCTTGTCAAATAATTAGTTGCTATGATTGTATACCTCACACCAGTCTTCTTCCCAGGTGGGTTGATAGTTCCAATGAAATCAATGGCCCATTTTTCAAAGGCTTGCAATTCCACCTGTGGCACTAATGGCATTTCATATATTCTTGATGACTTCCCTATTCTCTGACATACATCAAATTCTTGATAATACTCCTTTGCATCCTTGTGTAGTGTGGTCCACCATAATCTTGCTCTTAAGACCTTCTATGTTGTAACCTTCCCTACATAATGTCCACTAACGACGCCTCCATGAGCTTTTTCCAAAATAGTCTGTCTTTCATGTTTGTGGACATACCTGCACAATATTTCATTTGGTCCCATCTTATACAAATGTCCCACTATCAATGAAAAATAAACTTTTTTTACCACCAAGTCCTTCTGCTGTGTAGTGTATTCCACAGGGGCCATTCCTGTAGCCAAAAATTGAATAATGTCTGCAAAGTGATCATCTGCAATCATGATTGAAATAACTCCATGTGGGGAATATTATGTTCAACGTTTGTTGGTCCTTCCCTTGTTTCCAACCTTGATAGATGATCATTCCTGACATTCAACCTTCCTGGTTTAACAACAAATTCAAAATCTTACTCCTGAAATAACAACAACCATCTACAAATTTCCCCTCTTAGGATAGGCTTATTTAGCAGATATTTCAATGCAGAATGATCCATGAACATATTAAAATGTGATCCCAAAAAATAATCTCTGAATTTCTGCAATGCATATACCATAGCCAAGCCTTATCTTTCTATGGTAGTGTAGTTCTTCTCTGCTTTATACAACTTCCTTCTTGCAAAATCTATAAGGTGATCGATTTATCCTGCACTAGGTTGTGCCAATACTACTCCCAAAGCTATGTAAGATGCATCTACATGAACATGAAAATCCTTATTTCAGTTCAGGAAAACTAAGATAGGCACAGTTACCATATTTTCTTTCAATACATTGAGATTTTTATGGCATTCTTCATTCCATTGAAAAGTAACATATTTCTTCAATATTTTCTCCATTGGTGCAGTTATTTGCGTATACCCCTTAATGAATTTTCTGTAATATCTAGTGTGTCCCAATTTAGTGCACAATTGTCTCACTGTTTTTTGTGGAGTTAAGTTCACAATGACAACTATCTTTGCGGGATCCACCATCAAACCTTGCTTGCACACAACATGACCCAATAGTATACCAAAAGGCACACAAAATATACATTTCTTTAAGTTCAATGAAATCTCGTAGTGCTTACATGTGTCCAACATAAGCCTTAAGCTCACAACATGATTTTTCAACAGTCAAAAGACTATCCAATCATCAAAGTATACCTCTAGGAATTTGTGTATGTACTCCTTGAATGTTGCGACCACAACTCTTGAAAATATAGCAGGGGTGTTCTTCAACCCAAAAGGCATCACTGTATACTGATATGAACCCCACTCTATTTCAAATGTGGTCTTATTCCTATCCTTTGGTGCAATCTTGATTTGATAGTAGCCAAAAAATTCATCTGTGAATGAGTAGGCCTCCTGTCCTCCCACATTATCCAACACTTCATCTGTAAAGGGTGTAGGGAAGGTATCATGCACACATGCATCGTTTAATTTCCTTAGATCCACACAAATCTTGATTTATCCTTTAGTCTTCTTTTCCTAGACCACCATAGGACTTACCCACTCTGATTCCGCCATAGGTTCAATGATCCCTGCTATTATCATTTTATCTAAATGCTCTTTCACACTTTCCTTATATTTTGGGTTCAATCTATACGGTCTTTGATTGATAGGTTTCACATCAGGTTTAAGGGGAATCCTCATGACTCCTAGATCCCTTAATATGCCCTTCATTTTTGAAATTTTTGTAGGGAATAGCTCCTGGTATTCATGTAGCAGTGCTGTAAATTTACTAATTGTATCCTCGTCCCAATAGTCTCCAATTGTTGCGAACTTCATTTCCTCCTCTAATCCTATATTCACCTTCTTAGTCTTTAATGGCTTCACTATATCTGGTATTTCTAGCTCAGGTCCAACGACTTCGTGGTGCCCTTCTAATTCTTCTATGTCGATATTGCGTGGATCTTCATCTTCTACTGCAATAATGTTATAACATTCTAGTGCATGTTCTAACTGTGCAGTCTAATCCAGTTGTTGCCATGTTAGGGAGGTCTCATTCCCAAATATATTTTCTTCGACTATCTGAAGGGATGATTCTATGCATGGGAAATCATCTTCAAAACTAAATGTTAATATAAACCAATCATCCATATCTACCCAACTCGCAGTACCATGTCAAAGCTCTGTTTCCAGGTATAAGTTATGAGGGATTGTTTCCAATGTATGAATAAACACATGTACCCATTCAAGTTGTGGGATCTCCTTCCATATTGTAGTACATAATCGAATATGCTCCCCGGGGTTAGATTTACCATCATATTTCACCTATATTTTTGTATCTACTGGCCCAAACCTGATCCACATTAATCTTCAACACTCTTGCCAATCTGCTGTATTTCTTTTATGTGCACCCCACCATCTAACAGGGGTAGATCTCAGGGCCACATCCAAGGCAAACAACCTTTTCTCTTATGGTATTTGTCTTTTATAATCATCAAAGAAAGTTATTACATTAACAAAACCATCATAGTAAGGCAAGTTACATACCTCAGAAGTTATACATCGAAGCGATTTAGTGATCCTTGCACATCGCCTTGTAGACACTTTGTGTAGCCTATTCTTCCAATTTTCCAATTCTTCTTCTGAATCTAAGGTACAAGAACTATCATGCTCCCAGATCAATTTTCCATACGTAGTGGGACTAATCCATTCCTCTTCTTTGGCTGTCATCTAATAAATGTTGTCCACATATGTTGCGCGATATTCATCTCTGAGAGGCTTTGTATATCTCACCCCTTCTAATGGGTCCAATGGAACAATTATTCTCATGTTGTCCTTTTCAAATACCATTTGACTATTATTTAAGTTCATTATAGCCAGATTATGAAATTACAAATCCAGCCCAAGCAATGCTGGATAGGGGTTGCTGTCATCCATAATTTCTATCACTTCAAAATCTGCAATAGTGCGTACTCCTTCAATGTCTACTGTAACACTTGGTAACATCCCCATAGGGAAGATTTTCTACTAGTTGGTCATTCTCAATTGAATTGGTGACCATCATAGCTTCGACTTACCCATCAATTCCCAAGTCTACTTTGGTAAAACATTGGCATCAGATCCTAAATCCAGAATAACCTAATCCATGTCGTATTCTCTGATCTACGTAGTGAGCCTCATTTATTTTCTAGTCCTCCTCTTATGTCGATGTAGATTGTTAATCATGCACATGTCAATTCTTGTAGCCCTTCTACAACTTTATGCAAGTTTGTAGGAAAGACTTTAAAATATCTGGATCAACATCTTGTGTTGCAATTATTCTTCTGCATTGGTTTTGGTTGCATGCTAGAAGTTGAAGCCCTGGTATCCATAAAGCTTCACCTTGCTTCCATAAACACTTATTTTTCCTTCTAAACATTGAAATCAAGCGATTTCTCTGTATTCTTTCTTACCCATGTAGTTTCAACTTCCTTCTTTCCATATGCTTTATCATCTCCAGTCGCAACTCCACTCGTTGTTATAATACTAACACGTGGTCCATCGGTCCTTGATTCCGCAGATATCATTTGCAGGGTCTGTGTTGGTTGGTGATTCATTTTCTCTAGCATATTTTTCATAAGAACAAGACATTCCTCAATAACATGATCAAAGGATTTGCAATAATTACATGTGGTGGTGGGGTTCTGATAATATCTTACAAAATGTCCTGCCTGGCTGCAGTTATAACAAATAATCTTGCCACATCCTCGACTAGCTCCTCCTCCTCCTCCTCAACCTCTTCCTTGGAAGCCTCCTCGACCACCATGCTACCTTTTGTCTTCATGTCCCTATTCTTCTACTTTCATTCTATATGCATCAACACCTTGCTCCATCATCAGTTCATAAGCTTGAAAATTGTTTTCATCATGTCCCACTAATTTGCAGAACTTGCATTATAGGTTCATTGGAGTTTGCACATATTTTGTAACAAATAACATTTTTTTTTATCGATGTTCACCTCTATTTTTACATATTTTGCACCATAAGATGGATCCGATATTCAAAGGATTTGGTGCTCCACTAGCCATGTAGTATCTGAAGAGAGGGCATTGTTATTTAGAATTACCTTTTGATTTACACTTTGTACACCACAATTCTTCTCTGACTTCCTTACTTTTCTTCATATCTTGTTTCCGCAAAGTCAAATTTGCCAACTGCTACATACCTGCATTGGTATCCCGTATAGTCGAAGCTTTTAATTTCATTGCAATTTATAAAGCTTTGGCTTGAGTTTCTATCTTTTGTTGCATCAAAGGAAATCTGATATGTTGCAGTAGCACAACTATGAACCATTCCTTATGCTGTTGTGGATCTATGTTGAAGCTCACCTGATCTAATAATACCTTGAATCTCTGAAAAAATTCCCAAATAGACTCAGTCGACCTTTGTTTGATCTCCTTTAACTCCGTGGTACACTACAACTCAGATTTCAGCTTCTTAAATTCTTTTACCAACGTTGTTTTAATGTTTGCGAATGATTTGATCTAATTGCTTGAATACTTCTTATACGACGTCACCACTCTATCTTGAAATTTTGTGACAAGTTGTTCTTTCTTTATATTTTCATCATGGACTTGCTTCACTATTCATACTGCTTCACATAAAAACCAAAACTGCTCTAGATCCTCTGATCTAGTTCCTTTAAAAACAGGTAGCTTAATATCATCGACCATAATTCTTTTCAGAGGGGGAATGGATGGGGATTTGTAAGGGGAGGGAGGTGGGGGTAGGGGAATGGGGAAAACCAAAAGAACCCTGATTACTACTTGATTCTGGATTTGACGAACTTTCAGGTTGGAAGGGTGAATATTGTGGAGTTACTTCAGGGTTCTCAAGGAGTTTTTCTTCACTTTCAAACTTACTTAAAATACGGATATAGTCAGTTTCTATAAAGTATTTGGGTCTTGGCCATGAGATATATTTCTAGTGTCTATTCTATATCTTTTTCCACTTCACATTGTTCCAGTTTCTCCTTTGGATCTTCTCCCAAACATAAGTAACTAATAATATTACTACATTCGTAAAATTCCCTCTTCACACAAAAGCATCTTAATCCAGAGTTTTAGAGATCTCAAGTAATTACCTCATGTTCCTTGAAAAATTTCCATTCCTCTTCACTGTAGGACATAGTCGAGTCTACTACGAACTCATTAATGAATCCTCCCAAGATGATATCAATCCAAAAATCAACAACCCTTAAGATTCCATTGTCAGTGTTCTTGAGTCACTCTATCAATTCAGGAGTCCACTCCTTAGGTTCGTCTCCTTTAAAACAATATTTTCTCCTAGTCAACCTCGATATCCACCCATATAAATCAAAATGAAATGAAACAAAGAAAGATTTCGTATTGATCTTCAAAAATATACTTCTCCAACCACCTTTCAGCCAATAGATGAGGGCTTCTAATCTCTTGGTCTGCAAATTCTCGTTCCTTTTTTTTCACGTAGGAAAATATGGGCAGATCAACCCCAAAGGGAATCAAATCATGCTAAACAGATTATCAGAGCCTAACCCCAAGGGCATCAGAATTGACCCTGTGACCTCTCGATCGACGAGGAACTTAACAATAGGGACTCGACTGATTGAGATAACCCTTGGGGCTTAATTCATGTTCCTTCTGTTCTACCCAATCCTGAATTTATTTCTTCAATGGATGCCACATAAACATATCCCTCAAACAGATCCTGGTCCTAACAATAGAACCATTTGTTGGCTTAGGTTGGGCTCGATCGAGGTTCAGATTTTACTGCACACCAACAAAACCCTTAATCACTTGCCCTCTCGGCAATGATTTGCATGCAGATCATAGACTTACACGAAGTGACTATGGGAGGATGTATAACCAGGTTTCTACAACCTTGATGGATGATGTGATGTGGTATTTTTATGTTCTTTTATCCTTAATATACATATATTACTTCGTAGGGTTGGATTATCTACTTAACCATGCCATTAACAATCACAAACAATACTGTGCAAAAGTGAAATATAACTAAAGTACTGAACATAAAGAAAAACATACACAATAATCATACACAAGTTATGTCCTTAAAAAAATGTACGTATTATATTAATTCTTTGAAACAACACACATCCTTGACCTGCACAACCAACTACAGGTGTCTGTGCACTCAACTGCAGACTTTAGGTCTCTGCGCACTTAGCTACAGAGCCTTTGTTTCAAAACCCAAAACAAATTACAGAGATATTTTCTTATGCATGTATCATATCATTATTAATATCTATCTTCGAATTATATATTTCTCCTATATGTCCTTATTAAATCAAGGGTACATCAAAATACCACGATCCTCCTAAAAACAATCAACTATTTCTTGAACCCATTACAAAAATAAGGGACTTCGACCCATCCCAAAGCCCCTAAAACATTGCGTGATACATAGCTCCACAGTACCACAGACTCCTCTCCCTAAAATGTGAAGTTTTGACCAAAACTTGGGCTAAGTTGGGTTGTGCCCAACACTTTCCTTTCAAATGAAATCATTCAATTATTCATATCTTGCACCAAGTGTAAGATATTGGCCATTTCAATATTTTTTGTTTGATTCACCTAGACGACATCCATTTCTTATATTATAATATTCAAATTCTAGATAAGTTTGTAAGGTTTAGGCCAAATTGTCTAAATAGTTCTCCTTGACCCTATTTTTGTAGGCATAAGGTATAATGTTATAATGATATATCATTACAACTTTACCATGAGGTCATATTAGATATTACATTTGATTATAAAGCTACTATGAATTAAATATTAAAGAATTTGATAGTATCTCCAATTTGGAAAACATGTTATTGTATTTCTTCAACCAGTCGGTTGGGCTTTGCTATTGCCCATAGGTGGACTTGAACCAAAAACATAATTCAACTCAAGTGATGAAGGATATAGGTGGAAAATTAAAGAAATCCATGACTAGTCTGTATTAGATCATTATATTGTTTTTCATCCATCTAGATGCTTTCAGAGTGGAAAAAGCGGATGAATAATCTCACAGGACTATTTTTATTGGTGGGACCCATTTTGGAAAAATAGGATCTAAAACCTTTCAGGAGGTTTTTGAGGCATCAAAAATGTTTTTTGGGGGTAATTTTGTTTTCCAAAAGTGTGGCACCTTTTTTTCATATTCTACACATAGAGACCTATCCAAAGACACAAGAATCACATCAATTGAAGTCCATATGTGAATGTTATTCCACTAGGAAGTTGACCTTCCTGTTTTCACCACCATGATTCAAGAGGATGCTATGTTAGAACCCATTATTTATGGAAAAGGGGCTAGCCACATGATTATGATGTAGAAGAATCTAGAAGAGTCTTTATTGTAACTATGGTTTAGAGTTTAGGTAGTCAAACCTAACCACTAATAGGTTATCAGGCTGTGTTACATCAGGCCACTAGGAGGAAAAGGGGTTTCATTCTTTCGAGTGCATTTGTTCCATAGTTGAGAACAAATAACCAATGGGGATAGGAGATAGAGCACACAGAGAGGGTTTGTGCATTGTAGTAGTCCACGGGCCGTAGGCCATAATTATTTGTAATCACAACCATATTTCCATTAAGAGAAAGAGAGCAAAGTGACCTCACCTTCTAGGGTTTCCCATACCATATCTTGTGTCAAAAGTGCGTGTGAGCTTTTATTTTTCCATTCTCCATTTTTTGCATAAATTTAATTTTCATGCATGCACTATTAACAATAAATATAAATATCCATAAATCTAATAAAAATGTGGTAGTGTATAATTTCATATCTTAAATATAATAGTATCATATCTATTGTGACAAAATGTCTAGCGGAAAATCAATGGCAATTTACGGATCAACGACAACTTTCCCTTATAAGGAGTTTATAAATAACCTCATGCTTATATCATTATCATTGGCACCAATATTATTACAAGCATTAGAGAAGGCATTTAAGTGCTCTTCGACTGTGCAAGTACCATTACTAGATAATTTTGGCAGATAATCTTTGAATTTAGGTAAGGGATCTGTTGCAGTAGCCAAATCTAAATGAAAAGGGACAGGCCAAGGAGTTTCTTTTAAACATACTTCAAACTCGAATAACCCATATTTCTGGATAACCTTATTTGGATTAGTGGTTGGGATAGTGGGTTTGTATTTGTTGTAAACACTACCCAATGGAGGTGCAAACATTTTGATAGGAGGGATGATGAATAAATGTATTCGATGTATGATTGTGGCACTTGATTTAGAAAAATATCTCTTGAGAGTAGTCATGATATTTTATATATTCCTCTTCTTGCCCCTTACAGCTGACAGGGAGTCATATTTAAGATATTTTCCTCTCAAAAGATGAGATTATTGAGGAGTTTCAAAATTTTGATGGGAGGACCTTGATTGAAAAGGAGTCTCAAGAGTTCAATGTGGATATCATGATGGGTGAAGAAGAGTATGCATGTATTAATTAAAATATTCAATCAGGCTAGATTTTGGCTATGCGTTGTTTGAATTGGTCATCAACAATCTCAATATCATGAGATATGGAAACCCATGACCTCTCAATATCTTCCTTGGTTTTAGCAATATCTAATGCAAGATTGAACAAACCAATAGTGTCAAGCGGAAAGAGTTATTTTTGCGGACAAACCTAACCTCCCTAGGAGTCTAAGACTCTCTAGTGACAAACAAACCAAACAAGAGCAATCCTTCTCTAAACACACGTTATTCTATGAGAGATCAAGTGTTTTCCGATCTTACCTTAGGTCCAACGCTTGTTGTAGCAGTCCAGCCTTGCTGATCCAGATGAGCTCCTCCTTCACTTTAAGACCTGCATACACTAACAAAGCAAACGATTACATAACACCTGAATATTTCATAAAACAAAGCATATTCATCACATAGACCAAGGAGTACATGAAATAATTCATTAACAACAAATCATTGAGAAGAATGGACTTATTTGTATTAAGGAAACAAAAAAGGAACCATTACAACCTGAGCCTTGGTGTTGTGCAAGCTCCTCCAAGGGTCCAACAAGAGATTTCCTCTACTTTGACAAGCTCACCCACTCCCAATATGGCAACAAGGAAGGATAGTGATCTCTCCTCACAAATCAACAATGGAAGTCCTAATTCCAGCAGCATTTACCCTTTAGAATCTTCAGCTTTCAACCTCCCCTCCTTTGGCCCAAGGCCTGTATTTATAGTATTCTAGAGGAAGTTATTCAGTTCCAACATCAATGGGATACTCCCTCTTTTGGATGGGGTAGCTCCTATCTTGATGGGATAAGCTCCTCTATCATAGGGATGCATGAACCATCTGGAGGCGCTCAATACACGTCAAACACTCTTCTAGAAGGCTCCAGAAGTGACCACAAGTAACTTTTTAAAGATGAAACTCGCGCCTTTTGACCTTTACAGGAGTACGCACCCATCCCTTGACTTACAGAGCGTACAAGTACGCAGGT
>APFE031582892.1:392655-446831 GCA_000404065.3 Pinus taeda | reverse complement strand
ACCTGCTTAATGAATAGACTGGACCAAGTTCCTCCACTTTAACCGTCTCGAGTGAAGTGAACCCCCCAGAAAATCCAAGTGAGTCTAGCCGACGTCTGCTCCAGGTACAGTAGGATCTTCCCACCACCGTCACCTTGGATAGAATCCTAAGATAATGGTCACTAAGGTCACCAACAGCAACAAATACACCTGGGGGAACAGTCTACACTCCGACAGCACGCAAGGGCAGAGTAACAAGCTCTATCCCCTTACCGGCTCCTTGACAATGGTCAATCCAAGGTTTACCGATAAGTGATCCCCAGGCTCCTCGACAATGGTTAATCCGAGGTTTACCGTTTGTAATACGTGCGTGTCTAGCGTCGTTCCCAACGAGGGAGGATTTATCCCCTCACTGGTTCGGACACGAGCTCGTGCTTCTCCTTTAAGAGGAGCTTTCCCAAAGTATAAATGCAACAGCTGGATTTATCCTACCACAAGATGAGGTACTTGTTTGGTTTTACTGTCTTGGAGAGTTAATTACTCTCCTACTCCAAGACACTAGCTTGATCTATGTTGGTGTTTCAGAGCCCTAGAAATGTAAAATTTACTAGATGAATTTTAATTAAGCGTTGTGTTATTAATTCTGTTATACTCAAATGGGTAAATGGATATGAAACCAATGGTGTTATGACCCGACTCAACTGAATGCAATCTAATATGATAATGTAATCTTTTCAATTCGATGAATCCTAACTAAAGTAAGGAGAGAGTTTCCATTCACTTCCAACAATGCAAAAAAAATTGATCACTAAGAGAAAATATAACAAATTCTCTAATGCACTAATTTCATCAAGATAAACTAATGCAAATCATTTTCAAAACATTTATTTTTATTTTTATTTTTGTGCATTAAAAATATGCAAATTCAAATCAAAGAAAGCTTGATCTAAATCTACAATTGATTTTTCAGAATGTAAACTATGCAATTGTAATCTACGCACAATTCATATTCCGAAAGGAGAATTCTAATTATGCAAATGTGATCGATGCAAGAGAATTCTCAAACACAAGATGATTCTAATGTAATCTAAGAACCAATCAAGTGCAAGTCGAGATAATTGGGTGAGAGTTCCAAAGATCAAAAAATAAAAACACTCAAAGGCGATTAACACTCAAAAAGATGCAAAATTGTGAAAAGACTGAGACAAACCTCCAAGTAATGACCAAAGGACATCAAATTAAGAATTTCCCAAAAAAGAGACTCAAAACACCCAATTGATGAAAGCTTAAAGTAGGAATGCCAATGAAACAAGCTTAGATGAAGACTTCTGACAGGTAACCAGTGGATCTGGGTAGTAAAAACAAATTAAAAACAAAATCTAAGAGGCAAAATGGAAAAAATTGAAATTTTCTGATCTTTTGACAGGGGTACGCAGACAGCCTGTTTACACAGGTGCGTGTACGCTCTGTGCACAAAGCAAAAGTGCGTACAGGTACACACTGTACTTAACACAGAGGGTGCGTACTACTCTCAAAAATCAAGAAAAAGAAAATCTAACTCGACTCTAAGCTATGCCACCCAAATGCACAGTCAATCAGTCAAAAACCAAAAAAGAAATGACTCTTTTCAGATCAAAGTATCACTCAAAGGAAAAATCAATCACATCAATGGAGTCCCCAGCGGAGTCGCCAATTTGTCAAGCGGAAAGAGTTATTTTTGCGGACAAACCTAACCTCCCTAGGAGTCTAAGACTCTCTAGTGACAAACAAACCAAACAAGAGCAATCCTTCTCTAAACACACGTTATTCTATGATAGATCAAGTGTTTTCCGATCTTACCTTAGGTCCAACGCTTGTTGTAGCAGTCCAGCCTTGCTGATCCAGATGAGCTCCTCCTTCACTTTCAGACCTGCATACACTAACAAAGCAAACGATTACATAACACCTGAATATTCATCATAAAACAAAGCATGTTCATCACATAGACCAAGGAGTACATGAAATAATTCATTAACAACAAAACATTGAGAAGAATGGACTTATTTGTATTAAGGAAACAAAAAAGGAACCATTACAACCTGAGCCTTGGTGTTGTGCAAGCTCCTCCCAGGGTCCAGCAAGAGATTTCCTCTACTTTGACAAGCTCACCCACTCCCAATATGGCAACAAGGAAGGATAGTGATCTCCCCTCACAAGTCAACAATGGAAGTCCTAATTCCAGCAGCATTTACCCTTTAGAATGTTCAGCTTTCAACCTCCCCTCCTTTGGCCCAAGGCCTGTATTTATAGTATTCTAGAGGAAGTTATTCAGTTCCAACATCAATGGGATACTCCCTCTTTGGATGGGGTAGCTCCTCTCTTGATGGGATAAGTTCCTCTATCATAGGGATGCATGAACCATCTGGAGGCGCTCAATACACGTCAAACACTCTTCTAGAAGGCTCTTGAAGTGACCACAAGTAACTTTTTAAAGATGAAACTCGCGCCTTTTGACCTTTACAGGGGTACGCACCCAACCTTTAGCTTACAGAGCGTACAAGTACGCAGGTACAATGTGTTTGGAGTGCGTACACGCAGGCAAGGTAGAGATAACCTGCGTACCAGAGATAAACATGTTTTTAAGTGACTTTCTCTCTTTTTGAAGTTTGACATGAAGAGCAGAGGTATGAGGCTTGACAAGGAGGACAATATGACCATTGATGGAGCCATATTAACTGCAGATAGTCATGGTGACAAATTTCAGTGTAACAAATAGAAATACTGATTTGATTATCAAAATTTCGAAAGATGCTTGGTTGAAACAGGGATGGTATGGTCATTTAATATAATGGAATATTCAATTTGATCTACTTGCTTAAGAAATGATAATATTTCATACAAATACCTCAATAACAAGACAAAAAATACAAGCAATTGACCTTGATTAAAATTCTTTGTTACAGTTGATTTAGCTATTGATAAAAATGATAGAGCAATATTGTCCCGATTGGTACTTGTCTGAAATGGTTCAACCCTGGTCATAGTTTTGTAAATATTTCTGAAATGGTAGATACCCAAGCAATCACTCAAACAAGCTAGAAAATAAGAAAGAAAGGAAAACAAAAGAGAAAAACTAGTAAAAAATGAAAAAAAAAGAAAGACCATATAAAAGAAGGTGATCAATTTACATTTCCTAGTATGGTCGCCAAGAAGGGTCTTGATGGATATACAAATCAATTTACACCTTTATGAGTTATTGGTAGGCTAGGCCAAGAATCTAGGAATGGTACCTAGTTTATAGCCCTTCCAAATATTATATAACTTCGAAGTAAAAAAAAGAATTTTTTTTTACAGAACAATACTAACATCCATGTGTCGAGAAAACAAATGAAAGAATAAAATACATACACGACTTTAAACATGGTAGTTAAATTCAATAGATTGAAACAATATAAATATTATTATAACAAAACTTATTAGAATATCAATGAAAATAGATGATTTCCTTCATTTAAAGTAAAGTTCCATAAATATTAAAGATACAATGTATAATACACATATCACAACAATCAAGAAATTGAAAAATATAAACAATGAGAACAATACACAAGATGAAAAAAACAACAAGATATCCTTCACTGAATATTTAAAGAATAACGTTTAGATATAATAAAACAGACTCATCCTATTTATGGAATCTACGCTTAAGAGCTTCTTGACAAATGACAACATTTCCATTTATATCATGCCAACTTGTGTAACAATTGAGGGATCATGTGTTCCTTGTATGAGCCAATATTTCTACTCAAGTTGCCTTCGTAACAATTATATAACTGCATGTCTTTCTTTAAATAAAAACTTTTTGTTTTCCTAACCAATCATAGGCTCGGTGAAGTTAAAGGAAAGACAAATGAAAGTAGGCTTCTAAAAAATAGGAGTGTGTAATGAATAAAAAACGGGGGATGACACACATCCATACAACAACAAAAACTTCCACATGACCATCATGATCTCAAATTAAGATGCAATATAATTTTCATATAAATATGATATAGGCATGCATCACATATAATTCAAATAATTCAAATTGAGAACCTCAAAATATGCATGCTTGTGAATCCAACCACCAAAAAAAACTCATGTTGCCATCAAATTGTACACCTGCAACATATGTATCATAGTTAAAACTTAATGTTGTTAAAAAATTAAACCTACAACTAGACATAAGAAATTATAAGCAAATGCCACTGAATTATTCTTGTTTTCTACCAATAAATTCTTCATTGAAAAAGTAGATTTCTTGATCTTTATGCAGATTTGTTCACTTGTTTCTTTGGAGGTAGAAGTAATGGAGATAGTAACTGGTTCATGGGGTAAAATTGGTGGGGAGTCTTTTCCATATTCACATTTGCAGGATTTGCAAAAAATGGCTTAACGTTGGTGGATTTATCAGATGAAATATCAATAGATTTGGTAGCCTGTGCATTGCTAAGGTGAGTGAAAAAAATTGCAATAGGAGGAATAACATCTTTAGAATTAAAATCATGATTTATTTCTTCAAAAGGAGATGAAGAGGCATGATTGAAAAGGGATTGGGAATGACTGGAATCATGAGGAACTATTTTCGGGTCAACTCCCCAACATTTATTATCAACATTGGATGGTTCTAGGACATAGTCCCAACCATCATTATCATCCCAGACATTATTATTTAGCTTTAGTATGGGAATCTCATATATATTTAGGTGAGGTATGAGAGGAGTGGTGTTATTTTGGTACACAGGAGGGAGGAAAGAAACATCAAGGGATCTAAGATACAGGTGATATGTAGTGTCCAATTCATGAAACTCATTAGAATCAACATTGAAATCCACAAAGAAGCGTACTTTCTTGTTACTCCCTATATCCAACTGCCAGGGGGCTTATGTATTTTTCCTCAGCCTCTACCTTGTGCTCAAGAAACTAAATTGATGTATGCAATTGACCCAAATTTAATAGAAACAAACTAAAACAGGATAAATTAATGAATCAACTCAATTCCCTTTTAAATTACTACAATCCAGATGCATTAACAAAGGTTAACTATTTCTCATGTGTGTTAGCATTATGGTTAGTTTGTTGTCCTTGATGGAAACCTATTTGGCAAAGATGTCATTGTTGTCAATATGATGGTTATGGAACTAATGCAGACAAGATGAATATTAGTATAGATATTACAAGTATATGGAAGAAAATTGGGAACTCAATCACAAGATGCATGAAAAATGTGAAGTTTGAGAAGTATATATGGTTCTTGTGAAGAAGAGTTGTGCACATACACAAGTTCTATGACCAAAAGTCACATACATAATACAAACCATGGAAAACATGATACTAGGGGCCATTACCATGGTAATTTCCCATAATAATTTTGGCGGAAACATCCATTCGATCCCATCAAAGAATATTAACGAGTTTACCAAAGGATTTTCTTGTGGTATTATCAAAGGAAAAAGTTATATAAGGAGATGGAGATCAAGGATCTAAGTGTGCAATGTAATGAATCATTCATGTGCGATATGATTTGGAATAGGTGTGCACTAGGGAGAAAGGAAAAGGTTGAAATATGAAAGATATGATGTTGTGTTGGATATATGCTTGATTGATTTTCTTGTTTGAATGACTAGAAATGAAAGATTTGTGATTATGGTAGAATTATGATCATGAATACGTTGAAAATAGCAACAAGAAATGCTAAAAATAGCATTGCTATAAAAAGCATTTCAGGATATACTCCAACTCTGTTGGAAATAGCAAAAATAGAAATTCTAAAAATAACATTTCTATAAATAACATTTCAGGATAGATTCCAATTTTAATTAGTCCCTGAATTAAAATTGAGAAGGAAAATTCGATTTTAGTCTCGCTAGCTATTTGAAAAAAAATCAATTAATTCATATTGAGTTAATTAGTTGGAGAAAATCAAACATGAAGTCTATGTGAAGACATGCAACCATTATCCCTTTGATTGAGGAAGTTATCCCTTAATTAAGGAGATAAGGATGAGTTGCATTTGAGTTGTAATTAGTTAGCTCAGTTAATTGAGTTATGTCCAGTTAAATTAGTTCCAAACAGTTTGAGGAACTAATTATGAGTTCAGTCAGTTAATGCATGCATGCATGAAATTAGTGTACTCAAAATAACTGAATATTCTCTCATAAATAACTCATGCATGTTAGTTCAGACAAAGACCTAGTTGAGATTAAAGGAAGGGACAATGTACTATTAGTTGGAGGAATTTTTCTATAAAGGAAACTCATCCATGCAAAAGGAATTATCTCCTTCAAGATTGTGTAGTTATTTCAGAGGTCAGAGTAGTGTGTGAGGGATTATTACACATAGGTGGCAACTTGAGGACCCAGAAGAAACTGCGCAAGGAAATGGGAGGCTTGGAGGACTAAAGGAAGGCACAAGTGTTGTCTATTCTGTCCATGAGCAGCAGTGAGGGATTGTACTGAGAGCTAGATAGCTTGTGAGCTAAAGCTTTGTGTAATCCTAAGATATTTCCACTTGTATGATAATGCAGATAGAGAGTTTTTTAGCTGAGGCTTTCCCCAGAGTATTGTGTTCATGTGTGATTTCTTCTTCATCTGTTATATGTTTTCTATTTGATCTTGCTCAAAATCGATTAAGCTTTCGCAAGTTTGTTTGTAGAAGTAGATCAAGTATTTTGCTTTAGTTACATTGCATTATCAGGTGATCTACAGTGAGAATTTTAATGGTATCAGAGCTAGCTGATCTATAGAGAAATTCTACAGAATTATATTATATTTATATTATAATATATATTATATTTATATATATATATATATATATATATAGATAATTATATATATACACTAAGATCTATAGCCTTTAACAGTATGTGTGCAGAGATCTCAGTTTGACAGGTTATTTGCAACGAAGTTTTGTTTCAGTAATTTACATGTCTGTATGTAGTTTTGGGTTTATGTAGTCACATACATACTCAGGTATGCCTCACAATGGTCGCATATATATTCTAAAATAATTTGGGTATATTGCTATGAGATTTGGGTTTTGGTATTCAATATGTCAAAAGATATACATGGGTTTTATGCTTGATAAGCATGTATATATGAAAACCTAGTTAAAGACAAGTCACATATGCATTCTAAGTTGAATTTGATCAAAATTTGAATTGATGCTGACAGTTAGTGATGTTTATTCTGTTTTTGGTTGTCTATCAATGATGTCTTGATCATGATGATTTGTGTATGGCAGCGTTGATTAGCTTGTATTAGTTGTGACTTGGTATATTGATCAATGATTATATTTTATTCAGTGAATGATTAGTTGTTGTTTTGACTCAATATTTCATGAATCAATGTTTGATACAATGGTTCAGTTTAACAGTATTTCAAGATTCTTAGAATTGGGATATGTACGCAGGTGTTATGCATAGTAAGCATGTATATACACGAGTATACTTCAGACCAATTGTGTATACATTATGAAGTTAATAATGATCAGAGTTTGTAGTTACTGCACATTGTTTCTGTGATGACTATTTGTTATCTAATAGTGTTATTAATTAGTAAATGGTTGAATGATTGACATGTGACAATATTATTTGGTATTGAATTGATTTGATATAGTTGAATTGGTTGATATTTAGTTCAGTGATTGGTTTGCTTCAATGTTTAGTGGCTTTCCATTTCAATGATTCAATTGACTTACAGTGCTTTAGTGATTCACTATTATGGTTCGGGCTTATTGTTGGTGTGGGTCTAGTATGAAAAATTGATGAAATGTGGCTTACATGTTTTGATGTGTATTTGAGATAGGTGGATACAACGTGAAATATTATGAAACATGGTCCACAAGGGTGTTGAGGGTTGGAGCCTTCAGTAAGAGAGTTAGAGCTTCCTTCTAGTGGTAGTTGGTAAAATTGTTTAGGGGGTAGGTGCTCCCTTCCGGTAGAAGCCGATAAACAAGATTAGGGGGTTGCATGTCCCTTCTAGGTGGTGTTGGAGAATGAGTAGAGGTTGTAGCCTCTTGCAGGTGGGTGCCTACTTGTTGGTAAGAGTCTACGCCAGTACAATATGTAATGAATATTTTATTTATAATTAAATTAGAAGACGGAGACGAAAACCATGATGGTTTTCTCCCACATTGAGTTTCCACCTAAAATCCTAGTTTTCTCATGTATTGATGTGTTTCTCATGTGTTGTTGTTCATCTTCTTTCTACTACTCTTTATTGCATAGTGAATGAATAACGAATTAATAATACAATGGTAAAGTTAATCAACTGATGGAAATTATAAAAAATAAGTAAAATGTATATACATAGTTCTATTTCACTTAAGTTACGTACAAATGCAGATTCACCCCCCCAAATTAAAAGTTAAAGTGAATTAAAAATATTGATTCACCCCCCCTCTCAGTATTTTCCTAACAATTGGTATCAAATATGATAGAGGATGAGAGTTTATATTAGATTATTTTTTAAATTTTGTGAGCAACATGGCATCAAAAGGAAGGTCTCCATAGCTAAAACTCCTAAAAGAAATGCAGCGGTCGAAAGAATGAACAAATGGCGCGTGCCATGCTTGATGTATCAAGAACACCTCACACCTTCTAGGGAGAAGCAACACATATAACCGTGGATATAATTAGCAAGGCCCATGTTCGAGTAAAAAATGATAAAACTCCATATGAACTCTGGTATGGTAAACCTGCAACTGTCAAACACTTTAGAATCTTTGGAAGAAAATGTATTATAAAGGAATATGATGATAAGATTGAAAAGTTTGAATCTAGAGCTAATGAAGGAATCCTTCTTGGATACTCTTCCATAAGTAAATGATATAAATGCTATAACAAAAGGCTCCAAAATATTGTTGAAAGTATATATTTTATGATTGATGAAGCATCCACAAGTACCAAAAGATAAGCACAATTAGATGATGAACAACTCCTTACTAAAATCTAAGAAATTGTGGGAGAATAAGAAAGAGAAGCATCAAAAGAAGGAAATGAAAATGTAGGTGTATCAGAAAAGACTCCATCAAGGTATGTTCAAAAAAATCATCTTGAATCTCAAATTCTAGGTGATAAAGAAGCAAGAATACAAACTAAAAGAAATTTTGTTGGATCACCTAGTCACTTTTCCTTATTATCCACAATTGAACCTCAAAATGTGAATCAAGCAAGCAAACATGAATATTGGGTTAAGGCAATGAATGAAGAACTTGATCAAATAGAAAATAACCATAAAGGGGAACTGGTACCAAGGCCTCATAATAAAAAAATGATTTGGACAAAGTGGGTATTTAAAAACAAACTAAATGAAAATGGAGAAGTAATTCCAAACAAAGAAAGACTTGTATGCAAAGGCTATGCTCAACAAGAAGGGATATAATTTGAAGAGACATTTGAGTATGTAGCTAGACGTGAAGCCATAAGAATGTTTCTTGCATTTTCTAGCTTTTGTAATTTCAAGATATATTAAATGGTTGTTAAATATGCATTTTGATCTAGGTGGATATTGGTGGCCACCCGCCTATTCCACCTAGATCCCCAGTTAGTTTCATATGTTTCCTTGTTCATTTTAGCATTTAACATTTTTAGTAGATTTTTGGGTCCTGAACTTCCAAAGCAGTTTTGACCCCCTAAATGACGTTTTTTTGGGGTCCACAGTAGGCCTGTAACCATAGGCAAAGGCTTGCAACGAAACCTATAGTACTTAGAGAGACCTTTCCAACCAGGTATCTTATGCACCAAACAGAGATAATATGACCAAGTTATGACCCTGGGAAGTTCGCTACCCAACTAACCCTAACGAGGCATACAAACTCTTGGTGTTAGGGTTTTGGTTGTTTAGGGTTTTCTTATGTTTTCCAATAATAAATAGGCCCTTGATCCTAATTGTAATATAGTGCAGAGGCATGTAGCCGCCACATCTCTTCTCACAGATAAGCTACCATCACTCGAGCTATCTTATTTCCATTCTGTTTGTAAGCATAGTTCAATATCTTTCTATTAATGAAATGAAGTGTTTTCCTGCTGAATCTTTATGTTTATGATTATATCTATAAGTTTTTGCGTTCCTATTTAAGTTTAGATTAGTGGTATCAGAGCGGTCTTCTCTTTCTCTATTTTTCTTTACATGTCCCCAACGAGGTTAGGGTATAAGGAGTTAGGGCTTGATCTTGTTGAACCATTGCAAGATCAACCTCACAAAACCCAATGTAATCCCATGGCGGAAGAAAAGAAAGATGAGGGGGTAGGAGATCCTTTCAAAATGTTGCTTGAGAAAGATCTCAAGTGACAGAGGGATTCAATGATGGATAACTTTGCCCAGATCCTTCGAAAACTACCCACAGGTGATGCATATTCATCCAGCAGCCACTCTAGAGGAGCCACTCCTTTTAAGGTACAAGTTAACTTCGATATTCCAATATTTGAAGGCCTGATAGATGCAGACACCATAGATAAATGGTTAAATATATTGGAAGGATATTTTTTAGTTCATGACTTTTCCAATCAGGAAAAGATTACTTTTTCACCTCTTAAAGCTGCTCCACATGTCAAGGATTGGTGGGAAACCTACTGTGAACAAAAGGATGAGAGTGAACCCTCATTGTTTTCAGTCGCATCCACTTGGAATTCTTTCTGAGATGCCATCAAGGAACAATATTACCCTGTCGAAAGCTATGAAGACAAATACATAAAGTGGACCACACTATGGCAAGGAAGGGACTAAGATGTGCCAGAGTTCACAAATATTTTCCATACCCTTTGCACGAATTTGGGTATTAAGGATATTGAGCGACATTTGGTGCTCAAGTATCGCGACTATCTGCACAAGTACATCTACTGTGAGATGGAGTTACTAGACATTTCCTCACTTAGCATGGCGTATCGGTACGCTGTCAAGATTGAGCATAAGTTTAAAGAGAAGAAGTGGGACTTTGGATCTGTGAATCCAAAGAAAGGAAAAGGTGCCCCCCAACCACAGAAAAAAGGACCAAGACAAGGCAGCGCTACCCAGGACAACCTACCGAAGCCGCAAGAAAAGAATAACACCCCAAAGACTAAGAAGGAAATGAGAAAATGGTGTGAATTGCATAAGAGATATAGTCACAACACAAGTGAGTGTTAGGCAAATAATTCACTGGTGGCTGAGTTAAAGCCTTAAAAATTAGACACAATTTCTAACTCTAAATCAAAACTTGATAAGGGAACTGAGAAAGGGAAGCAGATCATTGAAGCAGAGTCTAGTGCCAATGTGGCCAGCACCAAGATCCAAAAGGTTGAGCCTGAAGATCCAGAGGAGGGGGAATGCCTCTTCCACTCATAGATGTGAGTGAAGGACTCTCCACTGTAATTCATTGTCGACAACGGGATCCAAAAGAACCTCATTTTAGTAGAGGTTGTGAAGTGCCTGGGCCTAAAGACTATAAAACATCCATAACTGTACACCATCGGGTGGCTTCACCAAGGACTAGATCTTCATGTCAGCCAATAGTTCTGCCTTCCCTACAACATCAAGCCCTTCATAGATAAGGTACTGTGCGACAGTGCTCCTCTACAAGTTTGTGATGTATTGTTAGGGCAACCATACTTATGGAAGCAACATGATGTATATGAGTCTAGACCTCGCTCTCTGATTATTACTTTAGCTAATAAGTTGTACATGATAACAGAGGCAACCCCGACTACTGCCATCTCTTTGATCACTTCAAAGAAATGCAGTAAGATAATTTCCCAATCCATGAAATTTGTTTTGCTTATGATTTGGCCCCATAGCAAGAAGAAGGTTGTGGCCGCGAATTCCAGGTAGGGCTCCTCTGTACAACAACAACAGATGGACAAGGTCGTGGATGAGTACAGGGATATTTTCACCTCACCCATAGGGGTACCTCTGCATCGTCAGGTCAAGCACTCCATCAATCTGACCTCGAGCACGCCGCTTCCCAATAGACCGATCTATCAATGCTTTGTTCTAGAGAATGATGAGATCAAGAGGAAGATTCAAGAACTATTGCAGAAAGGGAATATCGGGCCAAGCTCATCATCTTGTGGGAGCCCGATTGTATTGGTATAGAAGAAGGTTGGGACCTGGAGGCTTTGTATTGACTATCGGGCGCTAAACAAGATCACTGTTCGGAATAGGTACCCAATCCCATGGATTGATGACATTCTGGACCAGCTCAAGTTGGCCAAATACTTTAGCAAGATTTATTTGAAGTCAAGTTATCACTAGGTGCCTATCGGACCCTTTGATGTGTGGAAGATTGCCTTCAAACCCAAGGAGGGTCTTTTCAAATGGTTGGTCATGCTGTTCGGATTGATGAATTCCCCTACAACCTTCATGAGACTGATGAACGACATCTTGTGACCCTTCACTAATGCATTCATGGTGGTATATTTAGATGGCACTTGATCTTCATCCAGAGTTGGGAAGAGCATGTCCACCATATTGGATAGGTCCTTCAAACCCTACACCAACACAAGCTATATTCTAACTTGGAGAAATAAACCTTTGGCTTGACCAAGGTTCAATATCTGGGGTACATCATTAATGAGCAGGGTGTACATGTGGACCCATCCAAGGTACAAGTCATTCGGGATTGGCTAGCCCCAACCACAATAATAGAGCTCCACAAATTTTTTGGTCTCGCCAATTTCTACCGTAGGTTTGTGTTGGGGTTCTCTCATATCTCTTGACCTTTAAGTCAAGTCACCAAGGGTAGAGCGAAAGAAAAGTTTTTTTAGTCGGGAACCCAAAAACAAGCATTCTCCAAGTTGAAGAATCACCTTTTTTCTGCACTAGTGGTCACATTACCAGAATTGCAACAACCATTTGAGATTGAGACATATGCCTTTGACTATGTTTTTGGTGTGGTTCTTACTCAACATGGGCATCCAGTGGCTTACCACAGTGGGACACTTTCAGACATAGTCCAAAAGTACTCCACTTACGACAAATAAATGTATTCCATATTGTAGGCCTGAAATTAATGGAAGCATTACATTATGGGGAAGGAAATGATCATCCACACAGACCAATGACCTCTAAAGTTCATACATACACAAGGAAAGTTACAGAACGATCGCCATCAGAAATGGTCCACCTATTTTCAATTGTTCCATTTGAATATTAAGTATAAGAAGGGAAACACTAATAATGTTGTTGATTGCCTCAGTCGACCATCGGTCATGGCGCTAATCACTATGATTGACTCCTTTGGGCATGAGACATCGGGGTGGCTACATATTTACAAGAGCAATCCAAAATTTGGCAGCATATACTAGACACTCCTGGAAGAGAAGCAAGTTCCAAATTTTCAGCTTCAGGATGCACTAATATGCCACTTGGGACACATTTGTGTTCCTTCAAGTGAGCATGCCAAGATGATTTGGGAGGAACATTACAGTCAGTTCATTGGACATTTCAGAGTAGAGAAAACAATGGCAGTATTGCCGAAGTATTTTTATTGACCGAAACTTCATTAGGATGTTGGGAAGTACATTAGATCCTGCACTGCCTGCGCCATTGCCAAAAAAACCATCAAAAGGCAAGGCCTATGATTTGAAATTAAATAGGCATTCTATAACTTACAAATATGATCATAAACATAGAGGTGCAACAGAAAAACACTTCATTTCATTAATAGAAAAATACTGAACTATGCTTACAAACATAATCGAAATAAGATAGCTCAGGCGATGGTAGCTTATCTATGAGAAGAGATGTGGTTGCTACATGCCTCTGCACTGAGTTACAATCAGGCTCAAGGGCCTTTTTATTATTGAACAATAAGAGAAAACCCTAAACAACCAAAACCCTAACCCAAGGAGATGTAACGCCAAGAGTTTATGGCCCCCATTGGGGTTAGTTGGGCAGCCAACTTCTAGGGGTTGTAACTTGGTCATATTATCTCCATTTGACGCGTATGATACCTGATTGGAAATATATCTCTAAGGAATACAAATTTCCATGTGATTTCCATAGGAATCACAAAAGGATTTTTTTCCAAAAAATGTTGTTCAGGGCCTCAAAACGCTCTGAAGTTTAAGACTCGAAAAACTGCCAAAAATAGTAAAATGTGCTAGAATTAGGGAAACTAAATAATTGAAAGAAACAATGGTGAGGGTCCAAGTGGAATAGGCATGTGGACACCAATATCCACTTGGAGGAAATGGTCCCCATTGCGTTGAGTTCCTCCGTGAGATGAGGAAACTTCTGCTGAACTTGATCCCTGGTGAGCCATTTGGCTTGGCGAAGAAGTTAGCCTACTTTGACAACTTGATATAGCTATATCCTCTATTTTTGAGTGTTCTTGATCTATGTGTCCATAATATAATTAGTTGTGGCCTGTTCCATGCAGTCTGGGTTGAGCTCTATTGGTGTGAGGTTCTCTGCAATGTCAGATGTGTCCAACGATAGTGGAAAGTATGGCCGAAGGCGATCTACATTGAACAATGGGTGTAGACCAAGGAACGGTGGGATGTTGAGCTCAAATACATTGTCACCAATGGCCTTGGTGGTGGTGTATGGTCCATATTAGAGTGGGCAAAGCTTGTGGTGGGGTCCATCAAGGAGCTCCTTCTACAAATGTAGCCAAACTTTTTTTCCCACTTGGAACTTGTGTGGCACTTGATGTTGATCATGGTATTTCTTATACTTAGCATTAGATCTATCCAATATATCATGGACCTATTGGTGGACGTGTTGAATGTGCTCAATGAAGCTATTATCCCTTTCAGATTCAGACTGCACGTGAGTCGAATATACCTGAGTGGTTGCAAATGGTATGGCCACATCAATGGGGCATAATGGTTGAAATCCCAGTGCTACCGGAAAGGGGTTGTGACCTGTTGAGCTATGGAGAGATCTGTTGTAGGTGTGTTGGGCATAGGGGAGGATTTTATCCCTTATGTGTGGATGCTTTGAGTTGTACATGCACACAATGTGTATGATCATCCTGTTGACAACCTCTGTTTGGCCATCAGTTTGGGGATGGAAAGTCATGGAATTATTAAGTTTTATATCTAGCATCGACCAGAGACTTGATTAAAATGCCATCGGGAATTTGCTATCTCGATCTGAGATAATGGACTGTGGGATCCCAAAGTGTTCCCACACTTGCTCAAAGAAGAGCTTAGCAGTGGCCCCTGATTTGATATTCTTCTCGCAGGCTGCCATGATGGCCATCTTAGAGAATCTGTCGATGACCATGGAAACACAATCATTTTTGTGCTTAGTAGAAGGAAGGCTCGAAATATAATCCATGGAGAAAAATTCCTAATGCCAACTAGGAGTAGGTAGAGGAGTATATAGACCTTGTTTCTTGATGTTTGGTTTGGCAATGGCGCAGGTGGTGCAGGCTCTAATGTACTTCCCAACATCCTAACGAAGTTTCAACCAATAAAAATACTTTTGTAATACCGCCATTGTTTTCTCTACTATGAAATGTCCAGCGACTCAATTGTAGTACGCCTCCCAAATCATCTTTGTACGCTCACTTGAAGGAACATAGATGTGTCCCAAGTGGCATAACAGTGCATCTTGAAGGTAAAAATTTGGTACTTTCTTCCCTTCCAGGAGTATCTGGTATATGCTGGTGAATTTTGGATCGCTCTAGTAAATATGCAGCCACCCTGATGTCTCGTGCCCATATGAGTCGAGCAAAGTGATTAGCACCATGAACGGTGGTCGGTTGAGGAAACCAGCGACATTATTGGTGATGTCCTTCTTATACTTAATGTTCAAATGGAACTGCTTCAGATAGGTGGACCATTTCTGATGGTGATCATTATGCAACTTCCCTTGTGTCTATATGAACTGTAGAGGTCGATTGTCTGTGTAGATGACTATTCCCTTCCCCAGAATGTAATGCTTCTATTGACGATAGGCCTACACAATGGAATAAATTTCTTTGTCGTAAGTGGGGTACTTTATGAATGTTTTTTAAAGTGTCTCACTTTGGTAACCCACTGGATGCCCATGCTGAGTAAGAAATGCACCAATAGCATAGTCAGAGGCATCTATCTCAATCTCAAATGGTTGTTGTAGGTATGGTATTGTGAGCACTGGTGTAGAACAAAGGCAATTCTTCAACTCAGAGAACGCTTATTGTTGGTTTTCCAACCAAAATAAATTTTCTTTCACTCCACCCTTGGTGAATTGAGTTAAAGGCCAAGTGATATGAGAGAACCCCAAAAAGAACCTATGATATAAATTGGTAAGACCCAAAAATTCGTGGAGCTTTATTAGAGTGGTTGGGGCTAGCCAATCTCGAATGACTTGTATCTTAGATGGGTCCAATGTACACCTTGCTCATCAATGATGTACCCCAAATATTGAACTTGGGTCAGGCCAAAGGTGCATTTCTCCAAGTTAGAACACAACTTGTGTTGTTGAAGGGTTTGAAGGACCTATTGAATATGGTGGAGGTGCTCTTCGCAACTCTTGCTGAAGATCAAGATGTCATCTAAATAAACCACCATGAATGCATTGGTGAAGGGTTGCAAGATGTAATCCATCAGTATCATGAAGGTTGTAGGGGATTTCGTTAATCTGAATGACATGACCAACTATTCAAAAAGTCTGTCCTTGGATTTGAAGGCAATATTCCACACATCAGAGGGTTTGATAGGAACTTAGTGATAACCTGACTTCAAGTCAATCTTGCTGAAATATTTCCCCCCCTTGAGCTGGTCTAAAAGGTCATCAATTTGTGGGATTGGGTACCTGTTCTGGACAATGATATTTTTTAGTGCCTGATAGTCAATACAGGGCCTCTAGGTTCCATCCTTATATTCTGTACCAATACAATCAGGCTCCCATAGGGTGATGAGATTGGCCTGATGTGCTCTTTTTGTAGTAGTTCCTGAATCTGCCTCTTTATATCATTGTTCTCCAGAATAGAGCATTGATAGATTGGTCCACTGGGCAACAACGTGCTCGGGTTCAGATCAAAGGAGTGATTGACCTGACAGTACAGAGGTACCCCTGTGGGTGAGGCAAAAATATCCCTGTACTCCTCCACAACCTTGTTCATCTATTGCTGCTATGCAGAGGAGCCTTGCCTGGAAGCTGTGGCCTCAAACTTCTTCTTGCCTTGGGGGTGAATCATAAGAAAAAGAATTTCTTGGTCTAGGAAATGATATTACTGCATTGCTTTGCAATGATCAAAGAGATGGCATTAGGCGGGGCTACCTCCGATATCTAGTAGAAATTATTAGCCAAAGTAATAATCACAAAATGAGGTCTAGACACAGATACAACATGTTGCCTCCACAAGTATGGTTGTCCTAACAATACATTAGAAACTTCAAGAGGAGCAACGTCACGTAGTACCTCATCTATGAAGGGCTTGATGCTGTAGGGAAGGCGACATTGATGGCTGACATGAAGACCTTGTCCTTGGTGAAGCCACCCAATGGCATATGGATGTGGATGTGCTATAGTATTTAGGCCCAGGCGCTTCATGAACTCTGTTGAAATGAGGTTATTTTGGCTCCCCCTGTCGATAATGAATTGCAGTAGAGAACCCTTCACCCACATTTGTGAGTGGAAGAGGCATTCCCCCTCCTCTAGATCTTCAGGCTTAATTTTATGGATCTTTGTGGTGGCCACGGTGGCACTAGGCTTAGATTCCCTTATCAGGTTCAAATTTAGAGTCAGAACCTGCGTCTGATTTAGAAGCCTTCAGCTCGGCCACTAGTGACTGCTTGGCCTGACATTCACTTGTATTGTGAGTGGAGCTCTTATGGAACTCACACCATTTTCATGTGTCCTTCTTCGTCTTCATGGTGTTTTTATTTGTTTTGGGCTTCGGTGGGTTGTCCTAGGTAGTCCTGCCTTGGCTTGGTCCTTTTTTCTGTGGTTTGGGGGCGCCTTTTCCTTGCTTTGGATTCACAAATCCAAAGTCCCACTTCTTCTGTTTAAACTTTTGCTCAATATTTACAACGTAATGATACATTGTACCACATGAGGATATTTCTAGGAACTCCATCTTGTCCTGGATTTACTTGTGTAAATAACCACAGTACTTGATCACCAAATGCTGCTCAATATCCTTAATACATAGCTTCGTGCGAAGGGTATGGAAAGTATTTGTGAACTCTGGCACATCTTGGTCCCTTCCTTGCCGTAGCATGGTCCACTTTATGTATTTGTCTTCATAGCTTTAGACAGTGTAATATTGTTCCTTGATGGCATCTCAGAAAGAATTCCAAGTGGGTGCAGCTGAAAACAACGAGGATTCACTCTCGTCCTTTTTTTCACAGTAGGTTTCCCACCATTCCTTGACATGTGGAGCAGCTTTAAGAGGTGAAAAATTAATATTTTCCCAATTAGAAAAGTCATGAACTAAAAAATATCCTTCCAATAGATTTAACCATTTATCTATGGTGTCTACATCTATCAGGCCTTCAAATATGGGAATATCAAATTTAACTTGTACCTTAAAAGGAGTGGCTCCTCCAGAGTGGTTGATGGATGAAGATGCATTTCTTGTGGGTAGACGTCGAAGGATCGGGGCAAAGTTATCCATCATTGTGTCCCTATATCTCTTAAGGGCTTTCTTGAGCAACATTTTGAAAGGATCTCCTGCCCCCTCGTCTTTATTTTCTTCTTCCATGAGAGGTCATTGGGTTTTGTGAGGTTGATCTTGCAATGGTTCAACCAAATCAAGCCCTAACTCCTTATACCCTAACCTCGTTGGGGACATGTAAAGAAAAACAGAGAAAGAGTAGTCCGCTTTGATACCACTGATATGAACTTAAACAGGAATGCAACAAATTATAGATATAATCATAAACACAGAGATTCAACAAAAAGAAACGTCATTTCATTAATAGAAAAATACTGAACTATGCTTACAAACAGAATGGAAATAAGACAACTCGGGTGATGGTATCTTATCTTTGAGAAGATATGTGGCAGCTACATGCCTCTGCACTAAGTTACAATGAGGCTCAAGGGATTTTTTTATTATTGAAAAATAAGTGAAAACCCTAACCAACCAAAATCCTAACCCAAGGAGATGTAACACCAAGATTTTATTTGCCCCATTGAGGTAAGTTAAGCAACCAACTTCCCTTCAACTCTGCTGGGCTATTTCTCAGAGAATGGGTTTCCCGTTTCAATCCAAATAAGGAAGATCTCAGCTATGCACCAGTATGGATTCGATTGTACTCGCTACCCTGGGAATATTGGGAGGAGGAATCACTGAAAGCTATCGGTTCGGTCTTAGGAGACTTTGTCAAAGTTGCAGAAGAAACAAAGGCTATAAGATATACCTCTTATGCCTCCTATGCTAGGATTTGCATATACATGGATCTGAAGCAACCTTTGCCAGATACAGTGCGACTCTTTCATGAAGACCAAGATTGGATTCAGGTTATTGATTATGAGCATGTCCCTTTCCGCTGTAGGAAATGTCATGCCTTAGGCCATCTCTTCAGAGATTGTCCCCTGAATAACAAGCCCACAACCCAAAATAGCCAAGAGCAACAATCTCAGGATGGATTTACAAAAGTAACAAATAGAAGAAGAGGAAGCAAAAAATCCACAGTACCTCCTAAGACTGCGTCAGAGGATCAGTCCAAGCCCTCCACAAGCAACAGCTTCAAGGCCTTAGCAAAAACAGAGTTACAGGAAGGGTCTATTTTGGAAAAAACATCACACCCCTCATCAAAGACAAGGGAACAGAAGATGACTCCGGAGGGCGAAAAGATCATGCCGGCTTCGGAAACTTGGAATAACCCGGCAATGGATATAGACAATACAACACCCATCATGGACAAAGGGAAGGAGGCAGAAGAAAGTTATCAAGGACCGCATTTCATGGATGAGGACAGCGAACTAATAGATATCGGGGAACTTGACATTTTGGGTCTAGAACAAGCTTGCAAATCAGGTAAATTTGACAAAATCACTGATAAACAAGTAGATAACCTAGTAGAAGTTTTGAATAAAGCTCAAAAAAATTATTCTCTAGGTGTCCAAACAGGCAGTCAATGGGATGGCAAATTCATCTCAAAAGACAGGAAAAAGAGAGGACGGAAAACGACTTTAGAAAGAACTATTAAGATTGGAGAGGTCTTGGTTGAGTCTGGAAGATATGCCAAACTAACCAAGTATTACAATACTAACCCCAAACCTTCCCAATGAAGTTGCTATCTTGGAACATCAGAGGGCTCAATGGCCCAAGGAAAGGAAAACTTCTAAAAAATTTGATCATGGAGGAAAAACGAACAATCCTTTTTTTACAGGAGACCAAATGCAACTCGACACTTTTGGAAAAAATTGCAGCAAAGGCATGGCCAGGAGGGCTAGTCACTGCGGTAGATGCTCAAGGAGCTTCAGGAGGACTGGTGATCCTATGGGATGCAGGTAAAATCCAACTAGTTAATATCCATGCAAACAAAAATTTCATTCAAGCCATATTTCATCTTCTGGGCACGAATATATATGGCCATATTACAAACGTTTATTTTCCGCAAGAAACTCAGCAGAAAGCGGAAATTCTAGATGCAATTTCGCACCTCAATGCAGACAGGTCATACCCGCTCTAGGTGTCTGGAGGAGATTTTAATATGATCGCGTCACTAGAGGAGAAGCAAGGAGGGAACTGCAAAATTAAAAAGGATGGCTCACTCCTTAAAGATTTCATCAAAAATAATTGGCTAATTGATTTGCCCACTTCCAACGGCCTCTACACCTGGACTAATAAGCGAGTTACTCCAATGCAAATAGCATCTCGCTTGGATCGGTTTCTAATTTCAGATAATGCAGTACACATCGGGGGAGAGTTCATAGCCAACATTATTCCTTTCTCCGGATCGGATCACTGGCCCATTGCATTGCATTGGAACAGGCCTCAGAACAATATAAAAAGACCCTTTCGATTTGAAGCTTTCTGGCTCTCTCATCCAGATTTCAAAGATTTCATACAGACAACATGGCAAAATTGTAATCCGACTGAGGCTACAAAAATGGCAAGATTCCAAAAAAAATTGAAAATGCTCAAGGAGGAGATAAAACGATGGAACAAAAACACTTTTGGCAACATCTTTAGGGAGAAGGAACTCCTCATTCAAGAAATAAAAAATGTTCAGCAAAGAATAATTTTGGAAGGACGGTCAGAAGAACTAGCACAAAAAGAACAGGAAGCGGAACACAAACTCCTAGAACGAGATCTACAGGAGGAAGTTCTTTGGCGGCAGAAATCCAGAATCCGATGGCCGAAGGAAGGGGAGAAGAACACCAAGTTCTTTCATAAAACTACAGTACAAAGGCGAATGAGTAATCAAATTTCACAAATCAATAATGCTCAGGGAGTCAAAATTGAAACCCATGAAGGAATCGAACAAGAATTTCTACAGTACTTTAGGACAATGAACCAAGAGCCCAACATCAATAGAGCAGAGGCGATTGACAGAATCTTATGCCATATTCCTCCCTTAATAACGGAAGACCACAACACTCTTCTTCTCAAACCTATCAGTCTTCAGGAGGTAGAGACAACAATGAACTTATTAAAGGTGGGAAAAGCTCCTGGTCCAGATGGTTTCACTTCAAACTTCTTTCAGCATTTTTGGGAGCTGATTAAATGGGAAGTATGGCAAGTAGTAGAAGAATTGCGTACTCTGAGATGGATGTATCCGGGCCTAAATGCAACATTCATCGCTTTAATACCGAAATCAGAGGATTCTAACTCTCCAAATAAGTACAGACCTATAGCCTTGTGCAACATCATTTACAAGATCGTCTCCAAGGTAGTGGCTCTTCGGCTGAAACCCATGCTCCCATTCATCATCTCTCCGGAACAATCCGGATATGTAGAGGGACGGAAAATAACGGACGGGATCATTCTCACCCATGAAATTATTCATTCCCTCAAGCAGACGAAAAAACCAGGTATGTTACTTAAAATTGACTTATCTAAAGCATTCGACAGCATTTGCTGGGAATACATGCAAAAAATTCTGAAAGCTTTTGGTTTTTCCGCTTCCTGGATTCGTTGGATAAGTAGTCTCATTTCATCCACGTTCTTTTCTATTCTTATAAATGGGATTCCTTCTTCCACCTTTAGCCCCTCCAGAGGAATCAGACATGGGGATCCTCTGTCACCCTTTCTGTTTGTAATAATGGCGGAGGGATTAGGACATAGCATAAACTCGGCCATCCTTTTCGGAAACCTCAAAGGCATTACGATCCACCAAGCCCCCACCATCTCTCACCAGCAATTTGTTGACGATAACATGTTATTTGGGCATTCCTCTGTGCAAGAAGCTCGTACTTTAAATGCTATACCTGACAATTTTTCTAAAGCCTCTGGTGCCCTCATCAATAAAGTGAAATCCCAAATCTTTTTCTTCAATACTCCACCGACATCTCAAAGAGAAATAACTCACATTCTAGGCTTCTTCGTAGCATCCCTTCCTTCCAAATACTTAGGAGCACCTTTAATTGCCTCTGCCCTTAAGCATTCTTCATGGACCAACCTGTTAGAAAAGCTGGAGGCCAAACTATTCCTATGGACGCACCGCGCCTTAAATATGGCCAGTAGGATTGTGCTTATCAAGGCGGCTCTTTAATCCATGCCGCTATACTTATTCTCCATAATAGCAGCGCCGAAATGGGTGCTGAAAGCTATCAAACAGTTACAGCGCAACTTCCTTTGGGGAAGCTCAGGACCAAACAGAAAATGGGCTTTGGTCAAATGGGAGAAGGCTTGTCTTCCAAAAAATGCAGGAGGCATTGGTCTCAGAGATCCGGAACATAGCAACACGATCATGGGAGCAAAAATCTGGTGGAAGTGGCTATCATACCCAAACACACCCTGGGCACGATTATGGACAGCAAAATATGCCAGCAACCTGCCTTTGGAGGAGAGTATAGGAATGACGGAAATAAGTAAGGGATCTGCAATGTGGAACTCAGCTATCAAGCACATAGATTTAATTCAAAAACACAGTTTTTGGGAGGTGAAGGAAGGCTGCACGACAAGATTCTGGACGGACTCATGGCAGCAACTCCCAAGCATAAAAAACCTCATCCAAGGAATACCTGATCAAGAAATAAATCAATTGTATAAGGTAAGTCAATTCTGGAAATCCAACAATGAATCAGATCACAGAGACTGGAAAGAAATACGCAACATCTTACCAAACAGCCCGGAGGCAATCCATATCTCTCTTTCCGAAGAACTGAAAAAAAGGAAAATTCTCAAGGAAGCAGGTAAAGACAAGCTACGGTGGGGGTACGAAGAGAAGGTCACCTTTACATCTAAGGAGGCTTACAAAATCATTTTAAAAGACCGACTCACCAAGGATAAATTATGGGAAAAAATATGGAATCCGCCAATATGGCCGAAAATTTCTACATTCCTCTGGCTCCTGTCACACAACCGGATCCTCACTTGGGACAATCTCAGGAAAAGAAAATTTGCAGGTCCTTCAATTTGCCCCAATTGTAAAATGGACGAGGAATCAGTTGTACACCTCATGCAAATCTTTCCTTTCGGAAGGCGACTCTGGGAGAAAGTCACTTTTCGATGTCGAAAAGAAGGGAGAGTGTTGGGGGATATCAATAATATGATACGCAATTGGCCCCAAAAACCCTATCAATGCGATATTCTCAACATTATTTGGCAAATTTCTCCTGGAATTCTGATGTGGAATATATGGAAAGAGCGGAATAGGCGGATATTTAAAGACCAAGCAATGTCGATGGAGCAAGTATGGAAAATCATTCACAGCAACATCCAAGAAACCCTGTCTACTAAATGCTGGACCCAAGAGGATTTCCCTTCCTCTTCACAGGAACAGGCCATATGGAATAATTGGCAAATCAAAATTCAAAGTCCTAATTTTTCTCAAGGTAACTCAGCCAAACATCAGGACTCTCCAACCAGTTGGACTCCTCCGCCTATAAATACATTTTTGCTCAACTTTGATGGAGCATCGAAAGGGAATCCGGGGAACACAGGTTATGGTGGCGTAATAAGAAATAATCAGGGTAACCCTCTCACGATTTTCTTTGGCTCAATTGGCTGGAACACTAATAATGCAGCAGAACTGGAAGGAATATGGAGAGGACTTAATATTGCGCAAGCTCAAAGGTACACTCCTCTTATAGTGGAAGGGGATTCTCAAATTATCATAAATATGGTCTCAAAGATCCAACAGGGTAAGGATGTACAAAAGGTGAGTAGCAGCTGGAGATTGGCCACTAGGCTTGAGCTACTCAAAAAATGGCTCAGAAACAATAAAGCCATATCCTTCAAACACACCAGGAGAGAAGGGAACAAATTGGCTGATTTTTTGGCCAATCTAGGAGTGGATAGAGGAAAGGAATTCTTCGAAGGATTGTTGCAGGGAATAGCTTCGGAGACAGAACTATCCACATTCCAGGATATTCTAACCAGTGATATGCAGACAAGGGAAGAAGCACACCTGGATGCGGGTGTTCAAAGCACATTGAATAGGTATTAAGTGCATGCCACGCGGAGAGGACATCGGGTAGCTGAACAGGATGGAAGTGAAAGGTTTTAAGACGTCAGAATTGAAAGGCATTCATTGCCATTCAATGCAACTACAGTCCCAAGGCAAGCATTGTTGTGATAACAGGATGGAGGATCGCGCCACCAGAACATTCTCCCTGGTTCAGATTTGGTTGCAGGCTGAGAGCGTGAGGTCTGGTCTATGGAGGAATGAGGAAGGTGGCTATGGTAAGAACATGCCTTTTCCTGTATTTTTACTTAAACCCGTGTATGCTCCTGTCGTTTCGACCTCTCAGAATGTAGCGGTGGAAACTGAGAGAGGGATTCGCTCAGTGGAGGAGCTGCACTATGATTGTAACGATTTCCCGGTTGACGAATCTAGCTCTCTCAAAATTGTGGCTGTTTGGGACTCTTACTGGGTGACAACCAGTCTTCAGGCCGATTCAGGGCAACCATTGTCTTCAAGCTTTCTCGCCTCTGACAAGAGTAATCACATGGCTCCTCGCTTAAGGGCCACTCCTCGGCGTGGGCGTAATTATGGGCAACGAGGAGGTGCTAGAGGGAGAGGCAGTCATAGCCCTCGTCGTGTTTTGCCTCTCGCCTTTGCGTTGCCACCTTCGACTAGATCTGATGACTCTGGACACTCCATCAGCAACACAGTGCAATCAGCAAGGTTCCAATTTCGCCGTCGAACAAACAAACCATTGATTTCAGCTCTTGTGACGGTCATCTTCTCGGAAGAAGACGAGGAAGATGATAGTCTGAAGGAACCTTCTGAGGAACATTCGCCTTCTCCTTCGAACAACTCCTCACCGAGCAGGTGGATGGAGGACAACTCCTATGCCCCTTCATCGCAGAGCAAAATTGAGGAAGAGAGCACTTTCGCTCACACAGAGGAGCAGGCAGAGGTGCTTCAGGAAATTGAGAGCATGAAGGACAAGAACAGTTTGGATATGGCATAGGAAAAGGCAAAGACTCCTCAGGAGAGGGAAGACATAAGGCAAACCTCTCCCCAGAAACAAACCATGAATAAGAAGCCTGAAGATGTCCAGGATGGCGTGGAGATCACCTGGGAGCCCCTTGACGAGGAAATCGGGCAAGGATCAGAAAATATCAAGTAAATTGCTCTGTTTCGTATGGTTAGTTTTCCTACTCTGTTTTGGTCTCCTGCTATTCTGGCTTGGTTTCTATGATTCGGCTCTACTTTCGGTTATTTTGGTTCGGCATTCAGCGGCTGGCGTTTATTCCAGCAAATAGTGGCAAGTCCACAAATCTTCTTTTGTCTCTTTGCTTATGTCAAGTATTCCGGCAGGTCTTCTGATCTGTAAAATCTTCTCCTACTGCTTTTTAAGTCTGCTCTTTGCTACAATCTGTATAAGGTTCCTTACAAACAGTGGAACATGGAATTTTGTTAAAATTTTGAAAGAGAGTTGCCAAGTCACTCTCAGAGGTTCAAACCTCTTGTACATATTTTTTACATCTTTTTTAATATAAAGTAGACTAGTCTTTGCCCCCAAAAAAAAAAAAAGCAACCAACTTCCCGGGGTCATAACTTGGTCATATTATATCCTTTTGATGCATATGATACCTCCTTGGAAAGATATCTCTGATGAATATAGCTATCAATGCAATTTCCATAGAAATAACCAATGGAATTTTTCCAAAAAAAATTGTCCGAGGGCCTCAAAATGGCTCCAAAAGTTTAGAACCCAAAAAACGACAAAAAATTGTAAACTGTGCTACAATTAGGGAAACTAAAAAAATGAAAAAAGTGAGGATCCAAGTGGAATAGGAGGGTGGCCACCAATATCCACCTGGATCAGCCTGTATACTCCTCTACCTACTCCTAGATGGCCTTGCGAATCTGTCTCCATGGATTACATGATGGGCCTTCCTTCTACTAAGCACGATAACTATTGCATTTTCATGGTCATCGACAGATTCGCTAAGATGGCAATCATGGTGGCCTGCAATAAGAGTATCACAACAGTGGCCACTGCCAAGGTCTTCTTTGAGTGAGTATGGGTACACTTTCGGATCCCAAAGTCCATTGTCTCAGATCGGGACAACAAATTCCTGAGTGCATTTTGGTCAAGTCTCTGGTTGATGCTGGATACAAAACTTATGAAGTCCATGACTTTCCATCACCAAACTGATGGCCAAACAGAGGTTGTGAATAGGATGACCGTACACATTCTACGCATGTACAACTTGAAGCATCCATACAAATGGGATGAAAGTCTCCCCTATGTCCAACACAACTACAACCGAGCTCTCCATAGCTCAACAGGCCACATCCCCTTTTAGGTAGGGCTAGGATTTCAACCATTATGCCCCATTGATGTGGACATACCATTTGCAGCCACTCAGGTAGAATCGGTTGACATTTATTATGAAGATGTAAGGGCTAACAACTTCCTTGAGCGTATTCAACACATCCGACAACAAGTCCATGATAAATTGGACAGAGCCAATGCTAAGTACAAGTAACACCATGATCAACATTGAGCACAAGTTCCAAGTGGGTGAAAATTTTGGCTACATTTGTAGAAGGAATAGCTTGCTAGACCCATCGCAAGCTTCACCCTCTCTAATATAGGGCATATGCCATCACCAAGGTCGTAAGTGAAAATGACTTTGAGCTCATCATCCCACCATTCCTTGGTCTGCACCCAATGTTCAATGTAGATCGCCTTCGACCATACTTTCCACCGTTGTTGGACACATCTGACATTGCAGAATAAAGACCAAGAGAGCTCAACCTGGACTATATGGAACATGCCACAACTGATTAGATCATGGACACAAAGATCAAGAACACTCTCCAACAAAGGATACAACTATATCGAGTCGTCAAAATAGGCCAACTCCTTCACCAGGGCAAGTTTTTCATCAGGGACCAGGTTCAACATAAATTTCCTCACATCATGGAGTCTCTGCACGCAATGGGGACCATTGCTTCCTAAGGGGTGAGGAATGATCCAAGTGGATATTGGTGGCCACCCGCCTATTCCACCTAGACCCCCAGTCAGTTTCATATGTTTCCTTTTTCATTTCAACATTTACTATTTTTAGCAGTTTTTCGGGTCCTGAACTTTTGAAGCATTTTTGACCCCCTAAACAATGTTTTTATTAGGGTCCATAGTATGACCATCACCATAGGCATAAGCATGTGGAAAAACTTGTAGTAATCAGAAAGAACTTTCCAACAAGGTATCATATGCACAAAATGGCGATAATATGATCAAGTTACAACCCCGGGTAGTTGGCTATCAAACTAACCCCAACGGGGTCCACAAACTCTTGGTGTTACATCTCTCGGGGTTAGGGTTTTCTCATGTTGTCTAATGATAAAGAGGCCCTTGAGACTCAGTGTAACTTAGTTCAGAGGCATGTAGCTACCACATCTCTTCTTAGAGATAAGCTATAATCGCCTGAGCTATCTTATTTCCATTCTGTTTGTAAGCATAGTTCATTATTTTCTGTTAATGAAATGAATCTCTATGTTTATGATTATATATGTAAGTTTTTGCATTCCTGTTTAAGTTCATATCACATTTTTAAATGGGGACCTAGAAGATGAAGTTTATATTGAACAACCTGAAGTATTCATACTTGGAAATGATAAAAATCTTGTTTGCAAACTTAATAAGGCATTATATGGGCTAAAATAGGGTCCTTGTGCATGGTATTATCATCTTGACAGGTATATTTAGCAACAGAGATTCAAGAAAGGATCTGCAAATAGCAATCTGTATATCAAATATGACAAAGACAAGCTTTTCTAGTAGTGGTTTATGTTGATGAAATCATATTTGGAAGCAATGTTGAATCTATGAGTCAAGGATTTTCTTTAGCCATGCAACTAGAATTTGAAAATTATTTACTTGGTGAGCTAACATAATTTCTTGGTCTTCAAGTTCATCAAAATAAGGATGATATCTTCCTTTCTCAAACCAAGTATCTCAAGCATGTTATGAAGAAATATGGACTAGAAGACAAGAAACCCGTGTGCAAACCAATGGCAATAGGATGAAATCTCAACCAAAGTGATGACTCTCCTACAATCAATCAACCTGAATACAGATCTATGATTGGGAGCTTGATTTATATTACTGGTATAAGACCATACATTATCCATGCAGCTGGCATAGTTGGAGGATTCCAAGAAAATCATAAGGGAACACATCTCAAAGCAGTCAAGAGGATATTTAAGTACCTATAAGGCACTCAATATCTTGGTCTATGGTAACCCAAAAACACATAATTTCACTTCATGCTTACACAGATGTAGACTGGGCAATTAATGTCGATGACCGAAAAAGTACTAATGGATGAACATTCTCTTTGGGACCTCTCTTAGTTTTCTGGTTCAGTAAGAAACAAAGTTATATTTCTTTATAAATTTTTGAAGAAAAATATGTTGTTGTTGCTTGTTGTACTCAACTTCTTTGGATGATCCAAAAATTTCAGGACATTCAAGTCACTTATCCTCAACCTATACCTATTCTTTGTGACATCGCTAGTTCCATAATAATCATTAAAAATCATGTCATGCATTGAAAAACTAAGCACATCCCAATCAAATACCATTTTCCTAGAGAGCAACTTATTAAACACAAATTTTAGTTGGAATATATTCCTTCAAAGGAACAAGTTGCAAATTTATTCACTAAGCCTCTTCCACACGATTCATTTAAATATATTAGGCAAAAGTTAGGAATGATTCCTTCCTCTTCACTCTGCTAATTGTTATAACATAACATGAACATATATGTCATGTTTAGGGAGAGTTGTGGCTATGAAAAATCATTATTTTACATTATCTACGCGGTTCATATAAATGACAGTCGCGTATGCATGTGATTTTTGACTTAGACAGTCACATATGGTTTCTTGTGGTGATAAATGAATGACACAAATTTAGGGGAGATTTTCATATGTTTCAATCAGTTCATTATTGTCTTTCCGGTTCTGACATTTGTTGTTGTATTCTACTGGTGATGCCCTTATACTGCTTAGGGTATTGGATCATAATCAATGTCTTATTAATACTGTTGATATGTATCTTTAATTGGTGAGAAATAAATGATGTGATCAAAATTGACGATGAAGAGTTGGCACATGTTTAGGGGGAGCATCTTCTATGCTTCTAATGGTTCATTGTTAGAATTATGGTTTCTTGAGCACTCCTTGTTTCATTATGTTGACTATGATGAGTTCATATCATTGTTGGTGATATGGATATATGATTATTTCTACTGTCACTACTGAAAATATACATAATGCAGTCACTATCACATGGATGCTTGGATTGCATGTGATGGGTTATAGATGGTGCTTTATTATTTCTGCTACTATTACTTGGTATTTCTTATTTGGACTCATGTTGATCTTGACGATGCTCATCCTGTTGTTACCTTGTCATTTTATGTTACTTCTTATGTTGCAAATGCTTATTTGGAGTATGATGGTTTCTAATGAGTATCATGTATCTGATACATAAGATAATTCATTGTTGAAATCCTTGTTTATGGAAAGATGTTGCACAAAGAATAGCTTATTTCTCATGAATGTTAAGTATGTCTCTTGATGTAAAGCTCATGAAAAGACCCATGTTGTAATCATTGCAAAATTTAGTCATATATGGGCTATTGGGACTAAGTCATGTCATGTATGTAATCCCATTATTTTGTGTGATTGATATAAAATTTGGGTCAAATGTGTAACCCCATTATGTTGGGAGATTGATCATAAAGTGATTGGTATAGGATAAGTCATGTATTTAAGTCCTACAGTCTTGTACTCTATTTCATATATTTAGAAGGTATAACATATGCTAAGGGGGAGCATGGTCAGTATGCATATTTCATAGTTCATATCAGTAGATCCAACTTACAATGATGAGCACTACAAGGTAAGTACTTCATTTATACCGGTTCAACCCTTTCCCTTGATGTCATAGGGGGAGAGAAGTATTGGTGTTTGCAAGTAGTTTCCAAACACCAAAAGTGGTTGCCATCAAGTCCAAAGGGGGAGATTGTTGGCATTATGGCTAATGTGTTGTCCTTTATAGCAACCTATTTGACAAATATTTCCTTGATGTCAATATGATGGTTATGTAATTAATGTAGATAACAAGAATATTGGTACAAATATTACAACAGATATGGAAGAGAATTGGAAATATAGTCACAAGATGGATGAAAAATATGAAGTTTGAGAAGTATACATGTTTCCTACGAAGAATAGTTTCATACATACGTAGGTTCTATGAAACAAAGTTGCATACATAATTTGAACCATGGAAAATTGGATACCAGGGGCCATTACCTTGGTAATTACCCATAGTAATTGTGGTGAAAACATCTATTTGATCCCATCAATGAATATTGTCGACTTTACCAAAGGATTAGCCTAAGATATTGGAAAATGAAAAAGCTATATAAGGAAGTGGTTTGTTTCATGTCTCCCACAGTCTCGAAGCTTCGATCCTCTCTCCCTTTTATTATAATATTTATAAAGTATTTTGGCCATCGTCTTCATCTCTGACCTCACACTTTAGGAGGTATCTGTTATACATGAAAATGACCTCCTCATCAGCTCAGAGGAGAATGAGACATTGGATGAAGACCAGACCAACATCACAAGCTTATTTGCCAGGGTAACGCACCCTAGAAACAAACAAGAAGATTTATAACACTTTCCATCTATCAGCCAAGGGCTTTAGTCCCTAGGCTAACGCTATTTTTTCCATAAAGGGTAGTGTTACTAAATATTTGTGAGATTTTGGAGGTAAAAGCGCAAGTTGAATGATTGAAACTCCTCTTTTCACACAAATGTCAGCTCGAAAAGTAGGAAAAATCTACCTCCGACATAACTAAGGACATTGATATTCCTAATGGAGTCTCATGGAAGGGAAAGAGCAATAAAGTGAGGAAACATCATAGATTTTGCCTCAATGGAAATCATGAAATAATTGGTAAGGATGAGTCTCTCATCATCTATATATTGAAGGCCTGGTCATTGTGAAAGGGATCGAATGGTTGTGAAACTATTGCAAAAGATTTAGTATTGTTATGATCCAACCAAGATGGTTCTAATAATTCTTCTTCTATCTCATAATATAGATCTATTTCTTTCTTGTCTACTTGATAGTGTTGATGTCACGTTTCTTTACATGTTGATTTGATTATGTAATTAATAAGTATTTTATATGCATGCTAGGTTATATATTCATTTATATTAATGTTTTTATTATCAAATTTTATATATCATAGGATTACACTTTGTCTTGTCTATGTGCATATTCTGATCTAGGATTTGGCATAAATATCTTCCACTATGCTACATTGAGTTCTCCAACAGAGTTACACCAAGGTCTGAGGTAATCCTTCTCCCTTTGCTTTGTCTATCATGCATTAAGATAGATATATGTATGTTTCTTTGTGTAAGTTGCAGCTAATTTGAAACATTCTACCTTGGATCCCATGAAGATCCAAGAGGGTATTTCATCCACAACTACTCGTGCATTAATCCCTATAACACTTAGCACCTAAGTCTAAGCCCCTGGTCACATCCCTCGGTCCTATGAGAAGGAAAACAATGAGGGATATAAGCGCTAAGGGAGCCAAGGATATCAGACAATGCAATATCGTAATATTTCAATTATGTGAGTTACGATACAAAGGAACTCCGATATAGCGCTAAGCCATCGGTCACAAGTCCATTCCTATGAGAAATAAATTGATCAAGGATCTAAAGGCTAAGGGAGTCAAGGATATTGGAGAGTCCAATATTGTAACATTCCACCTATGTAAGTTATGATATGTTGTGTTCCAACGATGCAATACAATGAGTTTAATGGATGTATGAGTCAGAATATGAAGAATTGAATGCAAGATCAGTGGAGTTGGTTTTTGAAGTTAGCTAGATCAGTAAAAAGCTCTAAGACAAGGAAACGAGGACAACATTTAATAGAGACGAATTTGAGTGACTAAGGAAGCAATCAGTTTCTTCGCGTACACGTCTGGTAGTGTTAAATGTGGAACAAATTGGCCATCCCTGAGGACTGTCAAGATTTGTGGAGAAATAAATAAGAGTGGGACTCTTAGAGGAGTGTGCAAGCCACCTTAGAATTAAATTCTCAACATGGAGATTTATGTAGTCAGTCAGTGAAGAGCTCCAAGGTTCATCTCTATGTTTAATATCGTGACAGGATTCATCCAGAAGACGTAATAACAACAAGGGGAGAAATGAAAAAGTACATTTGGGTAGTAAAGGTACAGAAAATAGAGACAACCTTGTGCAATGTTCTTTTGTGAACCAAAACCATCATTTTCAATTGAGCAAGGGTGGGAGTTGAGCATATTTCCGAAGAGCTGAGGAGTGAGAGCTTAGTGTATAGAAAAAGAGGTCTAAAAACTAAGAACATAGTGAGTGCTCGTGTAGCAAGAGAAAAGGGAGTGTTGTGATAAGAACATCGAGGGAAGTACTGTTGAGAAGGCATCAGAGTGATTGTGTGAAAAGAGCAGTGTGAGCTGAATTGAGGTAGTTGCAGCAGGGAGCCTGTGTGAGTGAAGGAAAAGTGTTGAGGATATGTTGTTGTGAGTAGCGAGTAAAGAACAACTGCATGAGACCAAAGGGAGTAAGTGGAAAAAAAGAGGACAAAGAGTAGAAGATGAGATTTCAACAAACCATTTTGTTATTTTACTTATAGTGTACATGCCTTTGTTTTCAGTTTGAAAATTGTATGAAATAGTAGAACAATGGCAAGAGAAGGTTGGTGCCTCTTGGAAAGTTGGTGCTTTCTAACCAAAGGGAGTTAGTGCCCCCTGTGAGTGGGTTCTCACAAATAAACATATGTAATTAAATAGGTGCTTAATTTACATCACAAACAAACAACAAATTTGGTGGTTTTTTCCCTCTGGGTTTCCGCGTGAAAAACACTGTGTCAAATGTGTGTGATGCTCATGTGATTGTAATATGTACATGAATTTTAAACAAGTTGTTCACTTCCTTTATGAATGAATTCTCCCACAAGTAGAAGAATATAAAAAGGGATTGTAAGCATACTAGAAAAAGATAAGAATCTCACTATTACTGATTCAACCTTCCCCCCTCTCAATAATTCCTTATTCCAACAATTTATTAAAAATAAAAGGAGGTATTAAAAATTCCATGCAAAAAAATGGATATCTAGTATATCAAGTAACAAAAGGGGGATTAAAATTGCAAATATGTATTGGGAGGGTTCAATAAAAGGAATTTTTTATTTTGGTGTGAAGGGGGTTGATTGGAGGTTTGTGGGGGTGCGGGAGGTTGTAATTTTTCAATATCTAGTAAAATTAAGGGTATTCTTTAATATGCCACGAACAAATTTTCTATGTCACAACTTAAATAAGTGAAGCCCCTATGGCGTATGAGCATGCATATAAAAAAGAAGGAAGAAATATAAGAGAAGCATACAAAAAGGGAGAAAATGATAGTGAGCAAAAGAAAAAAAAGAAAGGAAAAACATTGTAGGAAAAAATAAGCAAGGTAATGATAAATAATGTCATGTGTTCAAAAACTGAGATGTAAAAGTAGTCATAATGGTCCTCCTTGAATAATGTATTTTGATAATGGAAATAAGATAGTATTGGCCTAATGTTTGTATAAGCCTATATTAGCTTAAAATGAAAATTTGAAATTGGATGTATGTTATTCAAGTATTCATGTAAGCCATGATGAAGAAAGTACGTGGCAAGTACACCCCTCCATATTTAAACGATGAATGGTTTATAGTAAACTAAAAACCACTTACCATAATAGGGAAGGATTTATGTTCAATCAAAACCACTTAAAGGAATGGTTCATAGTAAATTGAAACAAATTGAGAATTATATTCGTTAAAGGTAAACTAATGTAAAACCTTAGACATTGTAATGGTTAATAGTAACCTAGAAAAATATAAAATGTGGTTAAAGGTAAGTCAAAAAAAACTAGGGATAATAATTAACATTGACGCAAGGGGAATGAAAACATTTATGACTAAAGAATCATTACTAAACCATGTATGAGAAAATGTATCCTAGAGAATTGATAGATACAATGGCTAGTGACTCGTGTATTTTGGTGGATGTTAATGTTTTTATATGGACTTCAACAAATAAAATGTTTCTATTTTATAGGTTCAAGATGAAAATTGAAGATAATTGAAGATGAAGTAAAAATACCAAAGAAGAATATTGTCAAAAACAAATGTGGAAGATAAAGAGCATCGAAGGAAAAGATCATATACAATGAAAATGAAAATGGGACCAAATTGTAACAACCCCTATTTCTAATCCCCCTTGTAAGTATATTTATGAACTATCAACTCATGTAAAAAATGTTGAAATATAACATATTGGTTAGATGAGGAGAGGACACAGATTTAGAGCTTGAGTGAAGAATTTGTTTGGGGTAGTGCTTGGAAAAATACTCACTTAGAGGTGCAATTAAGAAGATATATAGATTCCTACAGAAGAACATACAACTGGGTAAAAGAAATTAAGAAATGAGATGGGGCTCCTGCATAGAAGGATGCGCCCTACTGTCCCTATGCTTAGTAATTTGTGTTGCTATGGCCAACACGACAGGCAGAAGTAGGGAGGTATTGACGGTGCTAGACCTGCCAACATTTAGGGGATCTCCCCAGTATGAAGTCCCAACTAGACCTTACACCGTTTGGTGTAGAAGTCCCATCTGGTATGATGGCCTAGTTTCCAATGTCTTAAAGATATGCCTTAGCTCTTGCTTGTTAGCACGTAAGAGTGGTTTGCTTTGTCTTCGAACAATGAGGTTCACATGCCCAGTGAGTGCTTAATGCCGCTTGTGTCAAAGTTATTTCACTACAGAGGGAGAGGGTGGAAGTGAGTCTCAGGTTGAAAGGTAATAGTCCCAACTCTGCTAGAGGCACACAACATAGTACAACATGCGCAGCTTCCGACGGAGTAGTCCACACGGATGTGGCAGTCACACACAAGGTGAACATATAGCACGTACAACACCCAATGGAATAGTCCACATGAGTGCGACGGGCGTTATAACAAGTTTACTAGAATGAATCTGTTGAGTGTTCAACAGGATAGCCCACATGGGCGAGATAGCGTTAGCAACTGATACAACACATTTTCAACAACATATGTACTAAAAAAACTGAAATAGTTCAACTGTCTTAATATAGGTTAAAGCAACATGCGTTACAAGCATCCAAATAATAATCTTACAAATGAACACAATAAATGTGTGAAAACATATTGTCCTATTAATAGGCTTCTGAATTAAGCGAATGTTCCAAGACGCTTATGTACACGATACATTACTAACATCGATAGTGAGGTGTTGGAGCCACTACTCCCTCCTCAAAGAAAATATTACAGACTCTCAAAGCTGTGTGGGAGGAGCCAAGGTCAAAAGTCTTTTGCATGTAAAAATGAGGGGTATTTATAGCCAAGGGTAAAACTGGCCCTTCTGACTAATTGACTTCCCTCATGACTATTTGACTTACATGAATCTTCAACTTTACATGACTCTTCAGATTTACATGCGGGTCTCTTGGAATTCCATGTTACATTACATTGATTACAATAGTGTGGCCCACAATAGTGATGTGGACGAGATGACTCATGAAATGATTTGACATGAAAGAGCTGGTGTGTTCATGCCGGTGGTGGCGTGCATGTCGAGTTGTAGTGCTGCTGAATGATGGATGTGCTCTTGGTGTATCATAACTTCACCTTCGCATGGCAAGGTGTGCAGGGTCTTTGATGGTCTTGGTGTTTGATTGATGTTGCATGTGCACGTTGCTCCTTCGCTTATACTTTGGCATGCATTCCTTGTTCGTCCATTCGTGAAACAATCTGCTCACATGCGCTCCTTGTTAGTCCCACTCATCGTCGCTTCATGTCTCATCCATGTACCTATATCTGCAATCACTCATGATGAGGCAACATCAAATCCAAAAATCTCCTAGTCTACCATGATGCATTTTCATTCGCTTTGAGATGCAGGTTACTGGGAGAGAGGACAAGGCTCTGAAACTGTGCAAGGCAGATTTCAAGTTGGGTTGTACGTTCCCGGAATTGTTCATGAAAATTGCACAGAGGTCACTGGGAGGCTGAGATGGGAAATTTGGATCAACAGTGACTATCCACGAGATCAGGCTCGGCTGGAGGGTAAATCTGCGCAATTGTTTTAGGGCGATAGTGCAGGTAGTAAAGGGAGGGCATTGAAAATCGTGCAATTTCTCCGGGGAGCTGGCAGTGGGCTACTGGAAAAATTTGCGTAATTTTTCTAGGGATATGATAGTGGGATGCGGGAGGTTGCTGGAAAAAAATGCGCAGAGCTGGGAGGTTAGCCTACTAGACATCCTTACACAGTGTTTGAGCTAAGCGGGATGTTGGGCAGCTGGGAGATTTCTCAAGAAAACTGCGTAGTTTTTAGGGTTAGTAACAAGCCGACTGATAGGGTGATTGGCTAGAAAATCTACGCAAATTTTGAGGGTAGTCTACTGACAGGCAACAAGTGTTTACCTGACATGTCTATGTAGTTTCTTTAGTCAGTGGAAGTGGGCATGCTTTGTAGTTTCTGCACAATTGTTTGAAGGAGTGAGGCCTAAGGTCATGGCCTAGTCAAACTCTCTGGTCGACCATCTAGAGGCTTGGTTGATTTTATTACGGGAAACACATATTGAGATGGATTTTTGAGCACTTCTATGCTATTTTGGGTGAAATTCAGTCGATTCGACTCCAGGATTGCGTAGTGTAGACTGCCTAGGAAGAATCCTCATGCTCTGCGTAATTATGGGAAACATTAGATGTTCACTGAGAGCTGAGACTGCGTAGTGCAGCTCAATGAAGGTCCAACTGTTGGAGGGAGGTCTGGTCGATAGATTTTCAGCAAAATGACTAAGTGTGTGAGCGAGTGAACTTGTGTATGCATGACCTTGCAAACACACATTCAACATGTCTCGATGACAAGGAATCTCGAACCATCAAGGCAACATACATTTAGTGTGATTGACCGACGGGTGTGAGCAACAAGCACAACACTTGAGATGGACATTTAGTCGAACGTGATGAAACTTGCGCGACAATGCTTACAAAATTGTGTGTGAGTGTGATAGATGTTTACATAACGAACACCACTCAGGCACAACCTTCAACATCACCAGAACAAGGTCACAAGCATGACATAGAAATTAGCGCGCCAGAGATGACAATTGGTCGAACAAGTGAAAAGGAAGAAAGACGTGTAGAAGAAACACATATAATGACCTTTCTCTTTTGCGCACATGCATGTTACTAAGGACAGGATGATATGCCATTGATAAGTCATCCTACAAAATCAACTAAGAGGTGTACTTAAGAAGGTGTTCTTTACTTACTGTACTTACCCTTAAGATGATCATGCATCTGACAAAGTTTTCATGTGGTCATGATATTTTCCATTACTTGGTTCCTTGGTCCTTCTCCTCAAGTCCTTGGAGGTAGATCTGTGCAATTTCAGTGAATAGTGACTGCTGTTGGAATGAGGCCCTGGGAGGCCCGTCTGTCTAGTTTCTGCATGCAAGATAGACATGGAAGCTTGGACAACATTGCACAGTTTTGAGGAACAAGATATTGTTATGGGATGGGGGTCCTTGGTTGACACCTCTGTGCAATTTTTGAGTGAAGTGTATTTGGACTTCTCTGCGCATTTCTGGAGAGCAGTACTAACTACTCCTCACATTTTTGGAGAGCAGTGCTAGCTAGGGTCTCTGCGGGCTACAAGGTTTCAAAAGGCAAGGGAGGTTGGTGTCTCTACAGGCTGCGAGGTTTCAGCAGGCAAGGGAGGAAGCTTGATGGTTGCAAAAGAAAAGAACAAAGTTTCGGGAAGCTGGATGATGTTAGGTTGCTCGGGAAAATGACTAAGTGTGAGATTAGTGAAACATATATCAACATTGATATGAGTTGAATGTGATCACACACAGACACTTAATGACACAACGTAGACCATCAAGAATGCATAAGACATACTTTTCTTGATGTAACAACCTTCGTGACAAGAGTGTGTGAAGTGAGTGTGAAACATGTCTATGTGATGACAACCACTCATACACACACAATTCCCTTGAAGCAAAACAAAATTCCATTTTCATGACAAACAACAAACCCTATGCTCAAAAATGACACATTCTGCATAAAGATGAGAGCGTGGAAAACTCTTAGTATCAAGGAGGGGAGATTGAAATCATCAACTTACCAACAAGTGACTAAGGATGATCGATTGCAAGATCCAAGGTAGGTTACAAAATTTGCATGTGAGGAAAAATTTTGGAGGGTGGCTGTAGCTGCTACAACACTTGGCGACACACTAGAACTCCAACTCTTTGTATGGATGTTGTTTCTTGAAAAGCGAGTCGAACCCTTTCGGAAGTATTGCTCGATTCTTTGATCATAGTGATTTCCATACTAACTTGGTTGAAAGATGTAGTCCCTCCCATACTAACTTGGTTGAAAGATGCAGTCCCTACCATTCTCTTGATCGGTCAGCACACATTCCAAGCCAATTCAACTCAATTGTTTTGATTGAGGATTAGGGGTATATTGGTGCACAAGTAATATGATTGTGAAAGTTTAAATTTCATCTCTGGTGTTGCTCCATTGCCAACAGGCCTGTACAGTACCCCGACGAAGTTACTTGCATCATCCATTTACACAAGAAGGCTTTCTCTTATTTAACCTTATTCATTTTTATTTTTTTTTCAGAATTTTCATATTATCATATATATATATATATATATATATTCAAAGAACTATGCGTAAGCACTTATTTATTTCAGAGGCAGAAGAGGGATCCTGACTTATTAAGAGAAAAGGAGGTTGTTTCTTTAGAGAATTTATACCTTTGACATACTTGTTAAGGTTTTCCCCCTCACCTTACTCTACTTGATTGAGCTGAAGGGTACCCAAAACAACCGACTAGAGTAGATGGTGCTATTTAGAATGCAAGCATTGTGTTTTCACCAAGAATCACTTTGAATATAATGTATTTTCCATCAAGGCATCATCAAATAAAGACAACAAGCTTTTTGTAAAGAGAGAGGACATCAAATAACCAAGTGTTGATAGTTGTATAGGTCCTCTTATATTTGCCCAGCTTGTCTCGAGAGCCAAACACGGTTTCACGAGAGGCTAACCTACAGGTACATGCAAGAAAAGAAAGAAAAAAAGAAAAAACCATAAGTAAAGTGAAATAAAAACAAGTAATAAAGGCAAGCCAACAAGCAAACTAGAAAGCAAATCAAAGCAATAAGCAAAGACTACTCCTACTCCTATGCTAAACAGTGCATGGAACTACTCATGTGAAGTGATATTTCCAATGCAACCATCGGGGCATTGGAGGCCCATGTTGGTGAAGGCATGGTTAACAAGAAAGATATGCATGTAAAATAGTGAACAAGAAAGATAGATCAACGAAGACCAACAAGCTCCAAGTTCTAAGACATCCACAAAATAGAAAAGAGCGAGTGCACAAAATAAACATTCTGCAAATGTACCATGGTGTTGCAACACATTGCATGCAGATAGTAAAAATACACACTCTTTGGAATGTGACATACGAGAAAACATGACAAAGACCAACAACTCATGCTTTGCAAGCTCAGTTGTTGTGTAAGATTCCTCCAAATATTCAATGATGGGATCGTGTGATTTGAGTGGAGGAAGCGAAATCTAGGTGTTTGGTTGACCTTCAATGTGAAGTAGAGAGTGATGAGGAGCCTTGGGTGTTTCAAAATTTTTCTGATTGGAAGTGGAACTAACCTCAGGATAGGGAGGGCCTGGCATAACCATTAGCCCAGGATGAAGTTCCTTGACATCTTGTGGGGTTTGAACTCCGTCAATAGGTAGATCATCAGAGACCAGTGGCTTAGATAGATTAAAAACAAGTTAATCAACATTGTGATCAAATGAATAAGTATATATATCATGACAAGCACAATCGAAAAATTTGGGATGTTCGTCGACAACCTCATGATTTGATGAATCATGCAGAGGGGTAAATGAGAAGCAAGGATGTTCACCCTATGTGTTTTTAGAAATGACAGATGATATATGGGACATATTTTTGGAGGAAGATGTGTCCTCTGCATAGTGTAATGACAGACTGACATCCAGTGTGTCCTATGAACGACCAGAAGTAGAAACATCTGAAAATGAGTTTTCACAGGGGAAATCAACAGTGGCTGAATCATGAGGGATGTCAGGATAGAGTGGATGAGGCGTGGATGGAAGGAGTCATCCTTCACCACAGGTTCTTCTTTAGATTCTCGTACACACTCATCATGAATGATATCACAGGTTGGATACACACCACCAACTTCGTTGAAAACTTGATACTCGTTCACAACAAATGTGGAGTCCGAAACGAAAGAACAGAAGACAATACAATATGGAGGATCAACAGAACGTGGGGATGGAGGTTGAGGTAACAAGTCCATGTGACAACCACTAGGCTTGCAAGGAAAAACTGCATAGATATTGAGAGCAGATGGGGTGGGAGGATGTGACAGTTCAACAAATGTGCACAGACCTCTCCCACCTCGCATTGCGGAGCTAGAGTTGTTTGATGAGAAGAGGAAACACAATCACTTGCAACAATGACCATATGCATCTTAGATTTAGCAGGTCTAACACTGAGGTCTGCTGGGATGTATTTGAGTGATTATAAGAATTACATATTTTTGGATATGTGAAGAAGTACTTAAATCTTCCATCAAGAAATTCCCAATAAATTTCATATTTAGGAAACTGGTATGCAAGATAACAAAAGCGTGTGTGAATTTCTCATTGGATTCATCAGGTGGTTTCCATAATTTCAGAATTTCTTTATTGAGTGCTTTATGGTCAAAATGATTGAAAGCATGGTTTATCTCTATGACCAGATGAGGGAGAGAGTGAATAGATCTTTTGGGCAACATGGCACACCAATGTTGTGGGTGCCCTCAAAGCATGTGTGCGAACAACGCACAGGTCATGTAATATTCAAAGATTTCATGCCTTTCATAGGAGCCTACAACGCCAACCGTGTGTCTAACCAAGGCTAGTTGGCCTCCACCATCGTATGTTTTATGTGACAAGTTATTCAAGAGCTCTTCCAAGATTTAAAATTCATTGCCATAAGACATACAATCAGGAAGAGAAATTATGTGTTTAGTCATGATAAGTATGCAGAGATTCAAAATAGATTGTGAGGACTCAGCTTGTCATCTGTCCCTCCTTCTAGCACCAGAAATGTTGACGGTGCTAGACCCGCCAACATTTAGGGGATCTCCCCAGTATAAAGTCCCAACTAGACCTCTCACCATTTGGTGTAGGAGTTCTAACCGGTATGATGGCTCAATTGCCATTGTCTTAAAGATATGCCTTAGCTCTTGCTTGTTAGCATGTGAGAGTGGTTTTCTTTGTCTTCAAACAACAAGGTTCGCGTGCCTGGTGAGTGCTTAGTGCCACTTGTGTCAAAGCTATTTCACTGCAAAGGGAGGGGGTGGAAGTGAGTCTCAGGTTGAAAGCGAATAGCCCAACTCTACTAGAGACACAAAACACAACAAGACATGCATAGCTTCCGACGGAGAACTCCACACTGATCTGACAGTCACACACAAGGTGAACATATAGCACGTACAACACCCAACATAATAGTCCACACGAGTGCGACGGTCGTTATAAGAAATTTACCAAAATGAGTATATCGTGTGTCCAGAAGGATAACCCACACGGGTGAGACAACGTTAGCAACTGATACAACACATTTCCAACAACATATGTACTAAAATAGCCAAAATAGTTCAATTGTCTTAATATAGGTTAAAGAAACATGCATTACAAGTGTCCAAAGAATAGTCTTACAAATGAATACAATACATGTGTAAAAACGTATTGGTCTGTTAACATGATTCTTAATTAAGCAAAAGTTCCAAGACATATCGGTACACCATTACACTACTAACCTCGATAGCAGGGTGTTGGAGCCACTCCTCGCTCCTTAAAGAAAATATTATAGACTCTCAAGGGTATGTGGGAGGAGCCAAGGTGAAAAGTATTTTGCATGTACAAATGAGGTGTATTTATAGCCAAGGGTAAAACTAGCCCTTGTGACTTTTTGACTTCCCTCACAACTTTTTGACTTACATGAATCTTCAACTTTTCATGACTCTTTAGATTTACATGTGGGTCTTTTGGACTTCCACATTACATTACATTGATTACAACAGTGTGGCCCACAGTAGTGATGTGGTCGAGATGACTCATGACATGACTCGACACAACATAGTTGGTGTGTTCATGCTGGTGGTGGTGTGCATGTCGAGCTACAGTGCTACTGAGTGATGGATGTGCTCTTAGTGTATCATAGCTTCACCTCCGCATGGAAAGGTGTACAGAGTCTTTGATGGTCTTGGTGTTCGCTTGATGTTGCATGTGCACGTCGCTCCTTTTCTTGTACTTCAGCATGCTCCATGTGTTCATCTGTTCATGAAAAAATCTCCTCGCATGTGCTCCTTGTTCATCATGTTTTTCGTTGCGTCATGTCTCATCCATATACCTGTATCTGCAATCAATCATGAAGAGAAGACATCGAATCCAAAAATATCCTAGTCTACCATGATGCATTGTCATTCGCTTTCAGATGCAGGTGACTGGGAGAGAGGACAAGGCTCTGAAACTGCGCAAGGAAGATTTCAAGTCGGGATGCGGGCTCCGTGCACTATTCATGAAAATTTCATAGAGGTCATTGGGAGGTTGAGATGGGTAATCCAAATCAGCAGTGGCTATTCACAGGTTCTGGCTCAACTGGAGGGCATATTTGCACAATTTTTTCAGGGATATAATGTAGGCAGCAGAGGGAGACTGGTAGTGAAAACTGCACAATTTCTTTGGGGAAGCTTGCAGCAAGTTGCAGGAGGCAAGTCGGAAAATTGCACAAATTTTCTGGGGAGATGGCAACAAGTTGTGGGAAGTTATTGGAAAAAATTGTGCAGAGTTGGGAGGATGGTCTGTTGGACATCCTTGCATAGTTTTTGAGTTGAGAGGGATGTTGGGTAGCTGGGAGATGGCTCATGAAAACTACGTAGTTTTTAGGGTGAGCAGCAGGCTGATTGACAGGGTGGATGGCTGGAAAAACTATGCGATTTTTGAGCGCAGCGTAGTGACAAGCAGTGGGTGTCTATCCGACATGTCTGCGCAGTTCCTCCAGGCAGCGGAAGAGGGCATGCTTGGAAGCTTTTGTGAAAAATTTTGGAGTGAGGCCTGGGGTCACTGCCTGGTCAAACTCTCTGGTTGACCAGCTAGAGGCTTGGTTGATTTTCTTGCAGGCGTTGTAGATTGAGATGGATTATTGAGCACTTCTGTGTTGTTCTGGGCAACAGTTAGTTGGGTCGACTCCAAGATTGTACAGTGAAGACTGCTTGGGAAGCAGCCTCAAGATCTATGCAATTTTAGGTAGTATTATATGTTCACTGAGAGCTGAGACTGCGCAGTGCAACTCAGTGAAGGTCAGACTGTTGGAGGGAGGTCTAATCGACAAATTTTCATCAAAATGACTGTGTGTGAGTGAGTGAACTTGTGCATGAATGACCTTGAAAACACACACTCAACATGACTTGACGACAAGACACCTCGAACCATCAAGACAACATACATTTAGTGTGACTAACCAACGGGTGCGAGTGAGAAGTGCGACACTTCAGATAGAAATTTGGATGATTGTGACGACACTGGTGCAACAATGCTTACAACATCATGTGTGAGTACAATAGATGTTTAGATAGAAAACACCACTCAAACACAACCTTCAACATCACCAGAATGAGGTCGCAAGCATGACATAGCAATCAACATGCGGAAGACAACAGTTGGTCGAACAAGTGAAAAGAAAGAAAGACGTGGAAGAAACACATACAATGACCTTTCATGTTTGTACACATGCATGTTACTGAGGACATGATGATATGACATTGACAAGTCATCCTGCAAACTCAACTAAGAGGTGTACTTCGAAAGGTGTTCTTTACTTACCATACTTACCCTCAAGATGATCATGCATTCAACGAGTTTTCATGCGATCTTGATCTTTTCCATTACTTGGTTCCTTGGTCCTTCTCCTCAACTCCTTGGAAGAGATTTCAACATGTCACCCTTTCCTGTAGTCACTAAGAGGTAGATCTGTGCAATTTCAACGGAAAATGACTGCTACCAGAATGAGGCCCTAGGAGGCTTGTCTGTGTAGTTTCTGCATGCATGAAAAACAGGGCAACTTGGACAACATTGCATAGCTTTGAGGCATAAGATACTGTTGTGGGATGGGGGTCCTGGGAGGACACCTCTGTGCAATTTTTGAGTTCAATGTAGTTGGAATACTTTGCGCATTTCTGGAGAGATGTTCTGGCTGCCTAACTACTCCAAGCATTTTTGGAGAGCAGTGTTGGCTGGGGTCTCTACAAGCTACGGGGTCTCAATAGGCAAGGGAGGTCAGTGTCTCTACGGGCTGTGGGGTTTCAGGAGGAAAGGGAGGTCGGTGTCTCTATGGGCTGTGGGGTTTCATCAGGTAAGGGAGTAAGCTTGATGGTTAGAGAAGCAAAGCGCATAGTTTCAGGAAGCTGGATGAGGCTAGGTTGCTCGGAAAAATGGATAAGTGTGAGATTAGTGAAGCATATATAAATATTGATAGGGCTTGACTGTGATTGCACACAGACACTTAGTGACACAACGTAGACCATCCAAATTTCATAATACATACTTTTCTTGATGTAACAACCTTCGTGACAAGAGTGTGTGAAATGAGTTTGAAACATGTCTATGTGATGACAACCACTCATACACACACAATTCCCTTGAAGGAAAACAACAATCCCTTTGCATGACAAATAACAACCTCTATGCCCGAAAATGACACATGATGCATAAAGACGAGAGTGCATAAAACACTTAGGATCAAGGAGGGGAGCTTGAACTCATCAGCTTACCAAAAAGTGACCAAGGATGATTGGTCACAGGATCCAAGGTGGGCTCTGAAATTTGCATGTGAGCCAAAATTTTGGAGGATGGTTGTAGCCGCTACAATAGGAGGACATGATGTTGGTCAGTGGAAAGAGAAATTTTCAAATGGTAAAAAGGGGAAAGAGTGATTCACATATGAGGATGACTATTGGAGCATTTATGCTATAGGGAAGAGAAACATGCACAAATAGCGGAAAGGGGACAAGAAACTATTGGGTCCTCCATTTTTGGGGACATAGTTTTGACATGTTTTGACCAAATCTGACTGATGGGAAGTTGTGGAGGAAGCAACCGAGGAACAAGAGGAAATATGCAAGGGTCCATCAGTCGTTGAAGAGTGGCTAACAGAAAATATGGAGAGATGTAGTCGCAGCCAAGGCGCAATGACCCTCAATAGGAGAGGAAGCAATCGTAGCTAAGCCACATAAGCAACCAAGGAGGAAAGGGCGTGGCATCCGAGGAAGAAACCGATAGTTCAGGTGAGTGGGGTTTATATAATCTAAAGGAAAAGGAAACTGGGAGGAGAAGAAAACCTTCACGTATATCAAGATGTTTTTGCTAATTCTATTGGACTTAGCAATGTTTTGTGCTCACGTGTTTCTAATTTAGTCTGTATGTTGATTTCTTCTTTCTATTCGAAAGGCCTTAGAACCAGAATGTAATGGTGGTTGAAGTTAATCGAAAAATTTCTAGGGTTCCTTATAGATCTATGTGTGTGGGTTTTATGGGCCTCTTTAAAAAATTTCTTACGGAAGAATGTGTGTATCTTTTGTCTCTTTGGATGCTTTGCTAGTTACACCGTGTGATGGCTATAAATCAAACACCATGGTTTCTAGATTAGATGGAAGTTCTAGTATTTGTGTAAATCCCCTTGATTTATGGTTCTAATCCCAACCCAAATAAAGTCACGACACGCCTCGAGTGGGACACCTTATTCCTTTTGAGTAAGGTGAAAATTCCAGTGTTAATCTAGACTACAATGGATCGTTTGTTGGCCCTTGTGTCCAAACCCATGGTCTCTGCCTTTCCCAATTTTCCGACAAAAAATGGTTCCATTTCCAGGACCTAAAATTTTTAAAATGGATTTCAAAAATGGTGTTGAGAATTTTTAAGAAGGATCTTCAAGATTGGTGGCATGTGCAAGTTTAGTGGTTTATTTCTCAACAACGCAAATCAGTCACAAAAGTGTGAAGCGAGAAAAGGAAGAAATTTTGTATGTGGAGCCTGCCAGTGATTAGTATGAGATATTTTGGTGTAAGTTCCCAGAAGATCTTTACAATTGGTTGTGAGGGTTGTAGAAAAAATAAAAGACTAGCAGTCAGAGTAGACCTTTTCATACCTAGACTCAAGCTAACATAGATGAGTTGCATAGGCTCAATAGATACCTAATGTAGGTCAACGAATTTTGGGTACAAGCTATCTTGAAAGGTTACATTATTGAGTTTGTTGTAGAGATCCATCTGTCCTTTTCCAAGGCTGAGGTTGTGTTCAAGTTAAGGTTGTAGGGAATATTTTTGAAGGATATCACATTGTGGGTTAAAGTATTAATGGTGGAAGAGAACCTGCTGGTGATTCATGGCTAATCTATGGCTTCTTAATGCCTTGATATTGGGGGAGGGGTATATGGGGAGGAACATTACCTAGTTGCAAGCTATGAAAATGTTGGAGAGATGGACGCAGATGAATTCCAGAAGGATAGAGATTCGAGGGCAAAACAGAGGGAGTGGATTGTTGAAGAATGTTGGGAGAAGTCTTTGCAGAAGATTCATAGATGAGAAAGGGAGTTACACCAAGTAGGAGTGGTGTTGAGAAGCCCAGAGGCACAAGAAGGAGGCATAAGGAAACTAGAGTTTTGGAATTATGGAGATAAAGATAAAGTGATGCATGGCCCATTAGGAGAGGCAGAGATCACCACAGTGGTAGAAATTGGAAGAAGTAGTAGAGATTTCCTCCCGCTAGTAGAGATGGAGACACCAAATAGATCAGGCCCTACATGCCAAAAGGAGGGCCTAGATGATGACATTCAATTCACTATGAGGAGGTTGTTTTCTAAATATGAAGTGTCTATGGAAAATAATAACTCTTTTCCCAACAGTTTAGGTAGTGCTTCCCCCGACCTTCCCATGGTACTTTATCAAAACCTTGTTCAATTTTTATCTAATCTAGTTAAAATTATAAAGGTCCACAAGGTACATAAAACCTACAAGGCTGGTATCCCTAGCGGTATAAATATTAGTTGTAATGCAAGTCTCCAAGGATCAATGCAACCCGATTCCCAAGGGTTCATACTTGTCTCGTTGGTTCAACCGTGTACTGTTGGTAACATGGCAAGATCTTTTACCCAATATCTTGAGTTCTCTGGGAAAGGAAATGAGGATTTCAAACAATATTGGTACTTGTGTGATACTGTCTATAGAAATCGCCAAACTATGTATGCCATGAAACTGATTGAATTTCAGACTACTCTCCAAGAAAGAGCATTGAGATGGTTCATCAAGTGGTCCTCTTTGCAACAAAATCTGACAATAGATGAAGTCCAACAGATATTCATTCATGAATTCAAACTTCCATAGACTAACCAACAATGGTTAACCAAAATATGGGAAATAAAGCAATGAGAAGGAGAAACCACCTGGGAAATGATGCAAAGGTTTAAGGATGCCATCAGCATGCTAAGTTACCCCATTGATCAAACCGTTAGTGAGATTGGTTTAGTAAAGCATTGTTGCCGCTCACCCGCACGCCACTGACCCAACAAAATATTGACACTCTACGATATGCACTAGAGAAAGAAGCTAGGATCAAAGCCATGGAAGAATATTGACATGAACAATGAGGAGGAATGGTTTCCCACAATCCCACCCTCTTAGGATTGCAATATAAAATCATTGACCTGAAAGAGAAGTTGAGGGACATGCACCCATCGTGACCTGCGTGACCCCACATGTGGTGTACCAACTACCATATTGAGGGGCATGATGCCATTGAGTTCCCAAGACTACAGGGGCAAAACACTCCCTCCATTCTAGCAGGGCCTTCCACATCCTTACTCATTGTTTGAGTTGCACAGATTGGTATTTGGTTCTCAAGGTTTATATATATGATGCACATAGTTTCATGCCTTTCCTAACTAGTAGAGTGCATCTACGAATGAATACTACAAAATTTGTAAAACATATGGGCATCTCCCATGTCTTTGTCCAATATTACAGAAGTATTCAAATATCATGAACAATGTTTTTTGTGAGTTTTTTCACTGATTCATCACACTGATCAATGTAGGGCATTAGACGCTCTAGATGACCTGTTGGATCATTCTTCCTACAATATTAGTGAAGTTCCTCGAAGGTGAGGATGTGGCGGAACAAGGGCAAGAAGAATAAGAGGTAGAAGTCTAATATGTTTCTATAACTGTGATTAGGAGGGGCATGTTGTAAGAGAATGACCACTACCTAGAAGACCCTAGTTCTCCCAGTGCAGATTCAACACACATGCAACAAAGGATTTCCTAGAACTAATCGCAGATGGGAGGACCCAATTGGCATAAGGGAGAAAATTTGTTTGATGCAGAATTGCAGGTATCTGAACCAGATCAGTTGTCAAACATGAACATAGTCACCCGATGGTGGGAAAAGACCAGAGTTGACTTTGGAGCCATTAAAAAACAAACAATCATAAAGCCTGCCTCACCAAATTGTTCTTGTGATTCCATCCAGTACAAGCATTACTAAAAGGATGTTGCAAATATTTTAAACTAGCTAATTCCAACTGATGGCCCCCAAGGAGAAAAACTAGAATATTCGAAGGCCAGAAGCCCAAAACTATTGTAGAACAATCCCCAACTTGTAGTAGAATGGTTAAGGTTGTTCTTGAAAATCATGAATGATGAGAAAATGTTGGAGCAACTGCAGAAAGAGATTAAAGTTGTTGTTGAGGACAGGGAGCCCTTGTAAGGGCTCCTCTCTGCTAATTTTCCCGAAAGGAATTCTAGGCAAGTGCAGAGGAACAAGAAAAGGATAGGGAGGGAATTTTGAGTTGATGACTAGATCATAGGATTCTAGATCAAGGACACGATGTTAGATTTGGGTTCAGATGTGAACCTTTTACTGAGAAAGACATGGGAAGCCCTAGGAAGCCCTAAGTTGGCATTCTCTTTGATTCAGTTGCACATGGAAAATTAGTACGGTATCCTCCCATTTAGATGCCAAGAAGATGTATAAGTAGACATAGTAAGGGTTAATACATATGTAAAATTGGAGTTTATAGAGATCATGGGAGACAAAGACCCCTATATGAAATTTTGGGGATATACTGGGCCTTTTAAAACTATGCAGTGTTCGACCTAAAGAGAGAAACCATGACCTTCGAAGTGGATGGATTTAGGGTGATTTAACCTTTGGATCCCTATCAAGGTCCTAGGTTCACGGAGCTAGTGGACGACAAAGAAGAACTTGAGTTACTAGACCAATAATACCGACTCACAACAGGAAAGAGGGAAGACTACATCAATCCTACAATGGATGGGTTGATTAGCTGGAGAAGCATTTAGAACTCCAAATTCAGATTAGAAGCTACATGGAATGATTGGAAGCAAGGAGGGCATGACATAAATTCTAGCTGATGTGCAATGATCCACTATATCCACTGGGTTGGTACTAAGGTATGATCATTTCCTGTTTATAATGGTATGGGTTTTGTTATTTATTTTATCAATGATTTTGATTCGAACATTTTGGAAGCACACAAAGTTCCCTTAATGGATGTCGCCCTTTAAGCGACACTGATCCAAGTTGACTCAAATCTCGGATTTAACCAAGATATTTTGCTTTCTTTATGTGATTAGAATTGCATTTAAAAGAGCATAAATGAACATATATGCATATTGTTAAGAAGAGGGAACATAACAATAATCAACAACATAAAACAAGAGATGTTGATAATGGAGTTCGTCCAAGAGGGACTACGTCTATGGGCCCTAACGTCAAGATGGTGCAGGCCGCTGCATTAAGTGCTGGAAAGAGTGATGATGTACATGAATGTGTTTTCTCCAAGTGTGGCTCCAAGAGATGTTCTGTTGCAGGAACTCTCGTTCAAAAAAGGACTCATATCAGCATGACATAATTTCACATATGTTAATAATGAGCATCCCACCAACATGGCATCAAAGGAATCTCAATTCAAACAAACATGGAAAAACATGAGTATCTCGTAAACATGACGACAAAGGGATCTCAATCAAACCATGACAATAAGTACATCTCACATCAAGAACAAAACAAGATCCCACATCAAACATCAAACAGGGATCTATACAACACAATGCATCTCAAGCAAAGAGACAAAGAAGTACATGATTACACTACATGTACCTCACATCAAGGAGTTATCTGAAGAAGAGGATGATAAACTGTTGGATCTGGTTGCACCATCAATCTCGTGGTGTCGAATATCATGGAAATGACTACTCACACAGTGAATGTTCACACTTGCACTCCACTTTGAAAAGTGGCTGAAAAATGGAATGATCAAATGGAAAATTTGATTGTAGCATCATATTTGTGGTGTTGAATAGTGTAAAATTGATTGTCAAATTTCTAAATTCTGGTAAAGTGAAAAGTTGGGGCTACAGGAATATTTTAGATTCCCCCTAGATTCCTTAAAGATTCCCTCCTCCGAGTCATCTGAAGATCTGTTGCTCATAATAAAAGTATATCTGCACCATCAGGTTCATGTCACTGAGAGGTGTAGGATCGACATAAAGTTTGTCCAATTTGGACACTGGGGAAATTTCGCCCTCGTAAAAATTTGGCTCAATCATGGTTCCATCTGCCTCTTTTCCATGATCATGGTTCCACCTGCAAAATTAATTAAAAAAATATATGTCTCAATTTCCATGCTCTTCCTTGGCCTCTTTTCTGTCGTTCGGTCCTCCTCCCCTATGCACATGAAAGTCAAGTTTATATGTACAATGGCGGTGAAGTTAACAAAGTTGAGCCCCGTTGCCCAATGGTGGCAGAGGCATTTAGGATGGCGGAGGTTGAGGGGTCAAATCCCGACTCCTCCATAATTGGCATGATATTTAATTTTATTGTTTTTCTGCATTAATTTTTTGGTATGTCGTTGGTTGTGTTTGGTTAAATAGGGCACGTTGTTATGCGGAATGCGCAGTTAATGAAGTTGGTGCATTGTAACTATTAAATATTTTTGGGCATGAGCTCGTACATGGGGCCATGGGTTTGATCCCCGCTGGCTCCACAATTTTAGTTTCGTTGCATTGTATATAGGATAGTGGCTAGGTGTAGGATGGGTCCACCAGAGGTGGCCTGCCCACCCCACTTAATTGTATTGTGGTATAATGAATGTTTGTTGGGGCCGACGGGGGTCATGGTGCATCGACCATTTTTTTATTATTAACTATATATATATATATATATATATATGTTTTGGGATCCGACGGAGGTGGCGGGGGTCATGGCCCGCCACCTAAATTAATATTTTTTTTTATGATTTTTATTAACCATGATGATATTTTCGATTTTGTCTAATATAAGGGTTATTAGACAAATTATGCATCCAGTAAATTCCCCCGCTACTTGAGAGCCAAATTCCATGTTGGGGACTCGGTCAATTTGTAGGACACTTAAACCTGGCCCACAACCCAACTTTGACCAAAACCTTGATTGGCTCTTTCTCCCTCACACGAGCTCGGATTTGAGTGTCGTTCACACCATTGGAATCAGGATGATGAGCACTTTGATCTAGTGTTGGTTTGGGAGAAATCTGACCACTTTTAATTTTGACCCTTTCTGAGTCCTCTAGGACTTCTGCATGTGTCTGGAGCAACCTGGATCAATCCTCCCCACTAAGGAGCTTTTGGTCCTCCAAAAGCATGAAAAATAATCTGCAACTTCTTTGTACCTTGTATGTACTTACAAGCATCTGATATGTCACCCTTCCTTCTCCTTCACCTTTGTCCTTCGGAGCCATAAGTGATGAGCTGACACCTGCAACCTCTGCAAACCTGTAGTAAAATTATGCAAATTACATGTTGAATTCACATGACCCACTAATGATCCAAGCATCCCATACTTGCCACAAGTTTATAACACATACTCGGTGGTCAAGTTTACATCAAAATGAAAATAAACCCCAGCTATGAAAACAAGTCCAAAATATCATTGTTGCTTGAACAAGTGATAGAAAATTCATCATCACTGCAACACATGATTTACAAAATTAAGGCCAAACAACATTTTTGTTTTGACAAGTGATGGAAACACAACATCACTTTCAGAGTGTAAAATGCAACACAAAATAAGACTAGACATCATTGTTGCTTAACAAGTGATGGAAAACACATCATCACTTTAGAATTTTAAAATGAAACACATGATTGGAAAAATATAAGACCATGAAATTCTATCATGCCTAGAAGAACCATTTCTCACTTATCAATGTGAATGGGTCGGTTCCTTGTGGTGCATTCATTGGTCGAACAACCGTTTCATCTGGTTCATGCACTGATGCTTTGTCTTTAAGGTGCCGCTCTGGATGGAGCCTCCAACAAGTGGCTCTTTGATGGCCACCTCTACTGCAATGATTGCAATACATCTTCTTCCTCTAGATCTGCTTAACATGTTTCTTTACCTGTTGTTGAGAGGGTCTTTCACATCTCCTCCTTTTGTGTGCTACTATCCTTTTCCAACACTCGACAAATGTATGGTTATGTAATCCACAGAAAGTACATGTTTTTTGATGCCTTGATTTATGTCCATTATTAACAACATGATTGTAATCGAAATGAACATTCACATATTAGGATTTTTTATACCTTTCCTTGCCATCTCTGGTGTAAGTATGGCGATGAGAGCTTGCCTCAACTCTTTCTCTATAATGGGCACTGCTATGGGATTATGGGGATTGTTCCCATCATTCTCTTTCCTCGACAATTTCGACGGTGTCTCGGAAGCATCTGACACCTTCGAGCATTCTCCTTCGGTATATCCCAAGCTTGCAAATCGAGGTCTCTTCACAACCTCCAAAGGTTGAGTAATTCCTTGGCTATTAACACCAGGTTCCTTTCCCTCCTTGTACCTCATCCTGGTAAGGAGCCTCATGTTTGTCCCTGTAATTGGGATCTCCAAATCTCCAATAGAAATAATACTATGTGAAGACAAAACTGAAAGGAAATCAACATCTTTTACTTCCACTGTCGATTTGGAAAGAACTAATGAGGGATTCTCATCATCTACTGTTGGTGGTTCGTTGTCTGTCCTGATGCATTCCCCAACTTATTTCTTGACATACCCAAGTCCTTCCTAATAGGGTAATTCTTCTACTTTGATGGGGTTGACAATGCCTTGGCCATTAATGCCTGAGCCTTTTCCTTCGTACCCCATTCTCTTCAATAGTTTGGATTCAATTCCTGTGGTATGATTTTCAAAAACAGTGAAATCATCATAAGGAAACATACATGAATTGAGAGAATTACTTTTTACCTCACATGGGTCACGCTGCAGTTTTTCGAAGGCCTCATCCTTAGCTTGCAGTTGTCGTAGAAAACTATGTTCTCCTCTTTCTCTTCCTGTAGAAGCATCTCCAATTAAGCATTATCTGCTTGAAGACTCT
>APFE031582892.1:350252-389966 GCA_000404065.3 Pinus taeda | reverse complement strand
CTGACGCTTGTAATGATCTGATCTGGGTATAACTTAAGTTTGAAATCGCTGCAAGTCATGTTTGAATATTTATAGATCTGTACGTGGGTTGGCTTTGGTGTAAGCGCATATGTATGCAAGTTTGGTTCATTGTAGTAGCGTATACAATTTGAGCTATGATATTTGAAGTCACGGGTGGTTTTGGTTGTTGATGGGTTCTGATGACAGTTTAAAGGTGTCAGTATTCTGCATATCTTGTTTGGTTGATTGTGTTTAGCTTCAGTATTGATGGATGAGAACTAATATTGGATCAGGATCATAATGACTCATATTTATGTGATCTGATGGACTAGATCTGGGTGCTAACACATATATTATCCTTGTATATGTATTGATCTGGTGTTTGGGTGATTTAGAAGATTGATTGATTATGTGCTTCAATTATATTAATGGGTCCAGTATGAAAATTGGATGGAACGTGGCCTTTCAGATTATGTGTTGTGCTTCAGGAGTATCCAGTCTGAAAATGCATGAAACGTGGTACCTAGAGGAGAGAATATTATAGGCCGACGCCTACGTACTAGTATCTTAGCTAGTACAAGAACTATGGGGGTTGTAGCTCCCTTCCAGGAGAGACTGGAGAGCGAGAGAGGGTTGTAGCTCTCTACAGATAGAATCCTACGTACTAGTATAAGACTGCACCAGTACATAAATATTGTAAAAGGATTTTCTTATTAAGAAGAAGATTGAGATGACTTGCAGCAGGTGGTTTTCACCCACATTGGGTTTCCACCTTATATCATGGTGTTCATATGTGTGACTTATGTGTGATGATCTGTTCTATTTTACTGCATCTGTTTACTGTTAATATGGTTGATAATGTTCTAATGCACTCATTAAGGATCATCTAACTGAATCATAAGAAGTTGTGGAAGTAGCATATATGAATCTGAATATGGAAATGAAAAAGTTTTATTGACGTGTTAATACTGATTCACCCCCCCTCTCAGTATTATTTCCAACATTAATAATGAGCATCTCGCCAACATGGCATCAAAGGGATCTCAATTCAAACATACATGGCAACGCATGAGTATCCCGTAAACATGACGATAAAGGGATTTCAATCAAGACATAACAATAAGTACATCTCACATCAATAACAAAACAAGATCCCACATCAAACATCAAACAAGGATCTATACAACACAATGCATCTCAAGCAAAGAGACAAAGAAGTACATGATTACACTACATATACCTCACATCAAGGAGTTATCTGAAGAAGAGGATGATACACTACTGGATCTGGCTACACCATCAATCTCGTGGTGTCGAATCTCATGGAAATGACTGTTCGTACATTGAATGCTGATACCTGCACTCCACTTTGAAAAGTGGCCAAAAAATGGAATGATCAAATGGAAAATTTGATTGCACCATCAGATTTGTGGTGTTAAATAGTGTAAAATCGATTGTCAAATTTTTGAATTCTGACAAAGTGAAAATTTGGGGCTACAAGAATCTTTTAGATTCCCCCTAGATTCCTTAAAGATTCCCTCCTCCTGGTCATCTGAAGATATGTTGCTTAGATCAGAATTTTGTTTGCGCCATCAGGTTTGTGTCACTGAGAGGTGTAGGATCGAAATAAATTTTATCCACTTTGGACACTAGGGAAATTTCGCCCTCCTGAAAATTTGGCTCAATCATGGTTCCACCTGCTTCTTTTCCACGATCATGGTTCCACCTGTAAAATTAATTAAAAAAATATGTCTTGATTTCCGCACTCTACCTTGGCCTCTGTTTTGTCATTCAGTCCTCCTACCCTGTGCACATGAAAGTCGGGTTTATATGTACAATGGCGGTGAAGTTAACAAAGTTGAGTCTTGTGGCCCAACATTGGCGGAGGCATTTAGGATGGCAGAGGTCAGGGGGTTAAATCCTAACTCCTCCATAATTGGTGCGATATTTATTTTTATTGTTTTGGCATGTTAATTTTTTGGTATGTCGTTGGTTGTGTTTGATTAAATAGGGTGCGTTGTTATGCGGAATGCATGGTTAATGAAGTTGGTGTGTTGTAACTGTTAAATATTTTGGGCGCGAGTTGGTACATGGGGCTACCTAGTGGAGGCCGGCCCACGTGGGCCGAGCGGGTTCGATCCTTGCCGGCTCCACAATTTTGGTTTTGCTGCATTGTATATAGTATAGTGGTTAGGTGTGGGCCGGGTCCACTGGAGGTGGCTCACCCACCCCACTTAATTGTATTGTGTTATAACGAATGTTGGTTGGGGCCAACAGGGGTCATGGCCCATTGACCATTTGTTTTTATTAACAATATATATATATATATAATATATATATATATATATAATATATATATATATAATATATAATATATATTATATATATATATATATATGTTTTGGGGTCCGATGGAGGTGGTGGGGGTCATGGTCCGCCACCTAAATTAATATTTTTTTTTATGATTTTTATTAACCATGGTGATATTTTCGATTTTGTCTAATATAAGGGTTATTAGACAAATTATGCATCCAAGAAATTTTCCCTCTCCTTGGGAGCCATATTCCATGTTCAGGACTTGGTCAATTTGTAGGACACTTAAACTTGGCCCACAACCCAACTTTGACCAAAACTCTGACTGGCTCTTTCTCCCTCATACAAGCTTGGATTTTAGTGTCATTCACACTGTTGGAATTAGGGCGACGAGCACTTTGATCTGGTGCTGGTTTGGGAGCAATCTGACCACTTTAAATTTTGACCCTTTCTAAGTCCTCTAGGACTTCTGCATGTGTCTGGAGCCACCTAGATCAGACACCAACAAGGTGGTGGGGCTCCCATCACAACCATCTCAAGGAGTGGGAAAAAAATAAGTCTACATTAGTAGCTAGATTCAGTTATTCAAAAGACTACTCACCCAATCTTACTAAGTATGAAGGGTATATTTATCCTCACCAACATATACAGAGTTGTAAATTCATGTGGCTTAGGGAAGGACTTCCGAAGAGACTGTGGGTGCATAGCTTCATCCATAGTATGGGGGCATTTCCCCAAGCATGGTACATTAAGGAAGAAATAAGGACAAAGAACAGTGACTAGGACTGTAGACAACCTAGTTCATTCATGATTTATCCTTTACTAATGATGACGACAGGATAATAGTTGCCCTAAAAGTAGTCAAGAGGGTCTTGTTCCGGACAAGAAAGCTTACTGAGTACTATTCTGATCAAGATGCCTTCGATCGCATATATGAATCCAGATTCCATGAGGCTATGTATTGTGGAAAGATAAATCTTGAACCCGAAGCACTAGCCAAACTGATTAAACCCAAGGGTGAAGGAGAAGGAGAATAGGGATATTGACGATATGCTAGCAGTGGAAATTACCTTCCCATTCGATGAAGTTGAGTGGTTTAGTTCAATTATCATCCAAAACAAAATGGATTCTGAATAAATCTAAGTATGTGTATATTACAGGAGCTTGAACAATGCCTACACCCATGACCCCTTCCCTACTCCATTCAATGAAAAATTCCTTGGTAATGTTGTAGGTAATGAAGACTACTCCTTCACAAATGGTGCTTTGGCTATCACCAAGTTTGTATTGCAGAGGAGGATAAGAAGAAAACCACCTTCATCACTGAATGAGGGTCTTATTACTACCATGTCATTCCATTTAGAATAATAATGAGTTAGAAATGTTTTCAAGGATCATAATTGCTGCCTTCCATGACTACATTCACATATTTCTAGGGATGTATGTGGACGACTGAAAATTGCGAATTTCTTTGAACTTGAAGAAGTGCATTTTTTATTCCCCTTTTGCAACACTCTTCGGGCATATAGTTTTTAAGGTAGGAGTGTGCATCGATCCTGCCAAGGTTGCGGTAATTTTCAATATGCCTCCACCAGCTAGTGTCAAGCAGTTAAGATTGAATCTTGACCACATAGGATACTACTGAAGGTCCATCCGCAATTATGCCTTGATCACTGAACCGCTGGAGAAACTACTGAAGAAATCAAAGCAGTTTTCTTGGTCCGATGAATGTGATGCTTCCTTTAATGTGTTAAAATAGAAGTTGGAAAGTGTAGCAATATTGGTTTAATCGGATTGGAACAAGGAATTTCATGTCCATATTAATGCATCAAGAATTGCTCTGGGATTTGTTTTGGCCTAGCGTGGAGATGGTAACCTCGATCACCCAATCTACTTCACCAAAAAAAATCTTTCCACTATGGAAAATAACTATGCCACAACTAAACAAGAAGATCTTGCAAAGGTGTACTCACTGCATAAATTCTGGCACTACCTTCTCAGTGGTCCATTCAGGTTCTTTACTGACCACTCCGCACTGAAGTACCTGGTAAATAATCATGTGCTTGAAGGGAGAATTTGTAGATGGCTCCTACTATTCTAGGATTTTACATTCAAAGTAATTGTAAAGCTTGGGAGGATAAATGTGAGGTCTGACCATGTTTCCCGGTTGGAGTCGAGGCAAGTTGGGGGGTCAGTAGATGATCAACTACCATATGTTGCAGATGTTTTAGGTTGAGGCCATACCTGACTATTTGGAAGACATTGCATTATTTCTAACCATAGGGAAATGTATGGAAGAGTAAAAAACAACCCACATAAGGAACATGGTAGTTTGAGTTATAGATTACTAGTTGATTGCAGGTCATTTATAAAAGATGGGCCTTGATAATATATTTCCACAATGCGTCCTCGAACATGAGAAGCAATATGTGATATGGGAATTCCATTTGGGAGTTATGGGTGGACACATGGGCAGGAAAGCCACCGCAAGAAAAGTGTTGTAAGTAGGACTCCAGTAGCCTACACTTTTTTGATATGTGAAGGAGTACGCCAAAAAATGTGATGTTTTCCAACAGGTGGGACGTCCATTGCACAAGGATGAACTTCCTCTACAGGCACTCTAGGCATTTGAAAAGTGGGTGGTGGATTTTTCGGGGCCTATTAATCCACCGACATGTCACTCCCATGTAAGGTACATTATCACTACCACAAATTATCTCACTAGATGGGCCAACACTGCACTAATTAAATATTTCACTGCAAACACTGTCGCCCAATTCATCTTTGAAAATATTATCACTCGATTTGGGTGCCCCAAAGCCTCACCAGTGACCAACGGAATGACTTCATTAATGAGAAAGTTGCCACACTGCCGTGGAACATCATGATCCAACACCATAAAAGCAACCCATACTACCCTCAAGAAAATGACATAGTAGAAGCTTTCAACAAAATCCTAGAAAAGGGCCTCACCAAGATATGTTTTTCCAACCAAGATGGCTGGGACAAGTGGGTACTGGCCACTTTTTGGGCCTACCATACCACCGTCAAATTCCTACATAAATATATGTCGTTCCAACTTGTTTATGTCTAATAATTTGTAGTACATGTCGATTTCATCATTCCCAAACTCTTTATTGCATTGGCCACTCAAATGTCAAAGGACGATTCAATTACAAAGTGGTTGGACGAGCTCTAGGAGTTGGATGAGGCAAGGTTCCTAGACTATTTTCATCAGAGTGTTGAGAAGGAGAGTTAGAAAGCATGGCATGACCGACACATAAAAATTAAGACTTTTGTAGTTGAGGACAAGGTTCTCCTATATGATAGTAAGTTTCTAAAACATCTTGGAAAGCTATGAATGCATTGGATAGAATCGTTTATTGTTGCCGAAGTGCAAGAGTTTAGAGCTGTCAAGCTTGTGCAATTGTATGGAATATTATTTCCTACCTAGGTGAATTATGCACACTTGAATCCCTTCCATGGTCCAATAGTTTCTTAATAAAATTGATTTTATCTCTGAAAGGGGGTTGTAGTTAGGTTTAGGATAGAGTCAGTTAGTTAAATTTGAAGTCACATAATCTATTTCAGTTGTGTCAATTATGTAAGTTGTGTAAGTTATGTTAGTTACGCTAGTTATCTCAGTCGTGAATAAAGTTACTTGAGTTAGGTATGTTAATATATTTTGTGCAGCCCTCCGCAACTGATTGTGGTCAAGGAATCACACATGGAAATCCTATTATCACCATAATTAGTAATAATTCCCTACATATTTTTGAATTTGGATTAAATATCTCCCATAATATGCCTAAAACATTCTAGTTATCAACTTTTTTGGATTTTCCAACATCTCGTTATAGTTTACCATCATGATCACCCGCGTTTTAAGTTTTTGCGTCATCTAGATCAGGTCTAGGTAACAATCACTACTAATGCCACAATTTGAATCGAGTATAGAAAGTTGTCATATTAATTAGTTAAATGGTATAATCAAAAGCGTTGTGTCAAGTCTTTCTATATAGTCTACATGGAAACATTAAGCTCTCTATTGTAAAATATTAGATGTTCGAACTACTCATTTTGGCTTCTATGCCAAATTCCCACAACCCTCAGTCCAAATTTAAACCCCCTATGTTTGTTGTGTATATCCATTTAATTACATTCATGAATAAGGTATCCAGAATTTCTATTCCCACCCCTTTAGCCGACTCCAGAATCACTGAGCTTGAGAAGGTCTATGAAAAATATGAGAAATCCATGGTCATCAATAATGACCTATCAAACTCTTTCCATCTCCCTGTGCTCAAGCACGAAGTTTTTATAGAGACTACAACGAGACCAGATGGTAGCCATTCATCTAGAATGAAAGAGGATTTTTGAGGAATACAAAGGTCCACACTGTTGAATTTGTAGAGTTTACCAGTCGTTAGCACTTCAGGCGCAACAATGCAATGTACAAAATTCCAGATCATTCAGTTTCATGGGGGTTCTCTTTGGCTCGAAAAAGAATACCTAGTACATGCTAGTGACATTCAAAAATTAATGAGGTGATCTGTTGCAGGGGCCACAATGTCATTTGTGTTCCAGATTACTTCCAAGCACGAAAATAAGATGGGTGACAACAACTAATACAACAAGTATGCTACTTAGCGTTGTGGCAAGGGAACCAATATTGAACCAATTAACATTCCCTCCATCAAATTCACCTGTTACGTAATTGTTGGGAAAATAATGTACCATTACACAAAGGGTGAGTGCACTCTAGAAACCATTTCAGTGGCAGAAGCTTGTGAAAGCGGGAAATAGATAAAATTCTGTAGTTATTTGTTGAATTAACTTTTGGAAGTCTGCAAATATGTGGACAAAAGGGTGACATACTTCATCTATGGATATCTTGTAGTCTCTCTGGCTATGATGACATGGTGTCATCCAGAAGGCGGAGAGCTAGCACCTATTTATTAAGATAAGCCCTTGGCACTCTGATACTCACCGTGGCGTACCTCAGGGGACTCAGATAGCAAGGAAATCAATGAGCCCTCCTTCGCAGGATAGTATGAAAATATGCTTGTTGTCACCAAAGTCATCCCCAAAAATCCAGAGTAACTCTTAGATGACTATTCACATGGAATATGGTTTGGTGTTCACCATAGTAGCACCCAAATTTTCCCTAAGGTCATCAATCCAGAAACATTCCATATGTGTTTTATGCCTTACATTCTCTCAGAAGAAGTGTTCCATAATGAAGTTATGTCTTGGCCTGGAGTCATCTGTGAGGTCTTGTACAACAAGAAGATAAATTCTTTTGAAGGGATGTTGCCTAGACAACTCCCTGGTGAGATCCCCTCCGCCTCCTGGAAGTAATTAGTAGAGGGGATGCTCAACCCAATCTTGAAGAGATTTGAGACAACAATGATATCAATTTGCAAAACCCCGGAAGGCCTTGGGTCGTTAGTAAGTCCCCTGCCCATGTTATCTAAATTTATTAATGTTAGTCTGATCACTATCATTCAACCCAGTGGTTAGCTCACTTCCCTATGTGGGCCCTCACTCTATTACTGAACCCAAAATCCATGATACTCATCTGATTACTACCGGGCCTCCATTGCTTCCTCGAAAACCCGTTATAGTTACCTTTGACCAAGTCGTCAATCTCACTAATGAAGAGGCATATACCCCTACCAACACTTGAATCATTGAGGAAATCCCACAATCCACCTCCATTTCATCCCTAATGTCACACAACCCATCACCTCGCACAACCTCCCCATCAGTAACTATTTCATACCTTCCTCCAACCATAAACCTTCTCGATGTCGAGACCGAGATGGGAGTGGACTATGTAATTCAATCCATCACTGACACTAACCAAGATGCATTCATTGTTCACCCTACAACCATGGAGTCATTTAACATACCTATGTTGTCTTTGTTACTAGAATTAGGCCCACACCTAGTTGGCCAACATAACCACTTTTGATTCGCAAGGCCGAGAAGTTATGAACATTATAACTCTGACATCCAACCCCATTCCCATTTCACCACCACATTCTATTATGGACCATACTAGTAACAACACTGTAGATACCTTGCAGCGAGAGAATTTTCCCAAGGGCTGTCCGAGAAATTGGTTGCCAGTGGAAAACCACTGCAAGCCCGATAACCTCCACCTACTACCATGACACCTGACGACCTCCAAAACTGGTCATATTCACAATTATTTATTTTTATTCAATTGGTTTCTTTCTAAGAAGAGGTGCTACACAAAACCTTGACAGTCGAGGATGAGTAGCAACAATAACAACTTCTCTCTATTGTGATTGAATGAGATCAAATTCTCCACGAAAATTAAGAGCTACAACAATAGGTTGATGATATCAGTGCAAAATTTTAGGCTCTTTGGCATACTGTTGTTAACGTAGTACAAAACGACTAAAGTACTTCTTAGCCTGAAATATCTCATATTGTTGTGATCACATCAGAACTGCATGCACCGACCTTGTCAGAGGAAACAAAGAGTTGTAGAGAACTATCAAAACCAACCAAAGAGCACTCTCTGATCCAGGAACCTAGTACACGAGTGATATTGAGTACAAAATAATTGACGTGGCTTCTCTAAAAGCATCTCTTCAATAGGTTATTGGGGAACCAAAGAAATTTTCACTCAATTTCACAACTGGTCAGGGTTCCTCGCCAATAAAAATCAACCAGTCTATACTCTATGACAATAGGCTCACCATCTATTCAACCAGACCTTGACCAACCCCGACCTCAACTAAAAAAAGTATATTTTTGACAGATTGACATGCTTGGTAAATAGATCCAGTAGATTGAGGGTGAATCGCTCACCACCAAGGCTCTAATCCATGACCTTAAGCCACTAACACAGGGCTACTTCCATAAATTGTAGGATCTCAACAGAGAAGTAGAAAATCATTGGAATGCTCTCCTGACTACAATACCTGCCCAACCAACAGTGGAAATCAACGCGCAATTCATTGAGCACGCTAGCACTCTCATGGATCCATGGCAGTCATCCCTTGTTGAATATACACAATTCATGACTACATCCATCCAATTTGTACATGATTTGGGTCCTTCATTTGAAGGAGAATTTGTTGCACATGAAGAAATAGTCCAAGAAGGAGCAGCACAAGCAGGAGCCCACAAAAATAAGAAGAAACAACTACATCAGTAAAGGATTGACTCAAGGATGAGTCAATCGATTGTGATCAGGGCATGTTGGGTACTTCATTTTTTTGGGACATATTTTTGAAATGTTTAGACCAAATTTGACAGACGGGCAGTTTCAGAGGAAGCATCTAAGGAATGAGAGGAAATCCGCCAAGATCCATCACTCACTAAGGAGTGGCCAATGGAAAATATCGATACATGCAGTCAAAACCAAACCACAACAACCATCAAAAGGAGAGGAAGAAACCACAATTGGTCCATAGGAGCAGCCAAGGAGGAAAGGGTGTGGCATCTGAGGAAGAAATTGGCAGTTCAGGGGAGCAGGGTTTATAAAAGCTAAAGGAAAATGAAACTAGGAGGAGAAAAAAAACTAGATTTTATAACAAGATGTTGTCACTGAGTCTATTGGACTTAGCAATGTTTTGTGCTCACCTGATTATGAATTTGTATATATGTTAATTTCTTGTTCCTACTTGAAAGGCCTTAGAGCCAAAATGTAATGTTGTTTAAAGTTAATGGAAAGAGTTGCGGGGTTTCTCATAAATCTGCATGTGTTGGTTTTATGGGCTTCTTTAAAATATTTCTTACGGATGAATGTGTATCTTTTGTCTCTTTTATTTCTTTCCTAGTTACTCTTTGTGATGGTTATAATTAGACGCCATGGTTTCTAGATTAGATGGAAGTCTCAGTCTTTGCGCAACTCCCCTTGGTTCCTAGTTCTAATCCCTATCTAAGTAAGGTCACAACATGCCTCAAGTGAGATTCCTTATTCCTTTTTAGCAAGGTGAGAATATTAGTGTTACACTAGACAACAACGGATTCTTTGTTGGCCTTTGTGTCCTAACCTAGAGTCTCTACCTTTCCCAAATTTTCTCCAATAGAAACATATTTTTGGCCCATACAAAGATAGGGGAGACAAAAAAAATAGAAGGTATAGGAGCAAAGAGAACACTCGATGACCTGCTGACATAGAGGAACTGACAGAGGAATTGTTTGATATGTATATTGACATGCATGACTAAAGGAAAGAAAGGAACAATAAGTTTTTCATGAGGAGGAATCATAGGCGTTGGAAAATTCATGATGGGGATTGTAGGTGGAATCATTGTGGAATCCTTGGACCCTTGTGTGTTTTTTTTACTAGATGGAGCATATTCCCTTAATAAATTCACTACTTAGGCTCTGAATCTAGCTCGAGGGTGGTCATCTGTAAGAAATATTGTAGTGTAGATCAACCTGTGGTTGGGAAGAGAGTCAAAGTCCCTCCTCTAGTTTCCCTTACCGTTGAATAAATCATATGTGATAGTCCTTGTAAATGCTTGTAACATGAATGAAAAATGATAATTTCCTATATGTTCAATAGAGATGATGTTTGCATACCCGGTGGTCTACAACAATAAGGACTTCTCCTATTTCCACATAGCTCGTTAGTTATTCTTTCTTAATATTAGTATGAGTGGTAGTTAACTTTCTTGATGCAAGGTATTTATGGGAATGCTTGGACGTCCCAGTATCTCATGTATTCACTAATATTACATTTTTAAGGTATGGGAAGCTCATTGTCGTGATTATAAATTGCATGTGATTCCTTAAACAACTATAGGGTTATGTGCATGGTTATGTGTGGTTTCTTGAGGTGTAACAAAACTATTGATCAAGATAATGTGTTTATGCATGCGTGTAATGAGATGTTCATGTTATTATTCTCATGATATGAGGGATTTATTAATCCCTGTGCTACTGGTATGCTCATAGAAATCGTATGGATCAATTGGATGTTTAAGTGTGTGTGTGTGTGTGAGTGATTGTGAATGCTTAAATATGTGTGTGTGTGTGTGTGTGAGTGATTGTGAATGCTTAAGTATATGTGTGTGTGTGTGTGTGTGTGCATTCCTGCACATGTGTGTGTGTGTGTGTGTGTGATGATGTGGCTATATAAAGGCAAGAAGGTGCCTTGGTTATGAAGACTTTTCCAATGTGAGGAAGCCTTGCCAAGAGATGGATCACTTGAGGGACTAGGAAATAGAGAAGGGGATACTTGAACTTGGAAGATGAGTGACTGCATGGAAGAGGAACTTAACCATCCAAGGGACTAGGAAGCAGAGAATGCCCGACTCCAAAACATGAAAATAAACTCGTTTTAAATTAGAGTTATGGGCGTGCTGATTGGGATCATAGGTACGTTAGTGTATTCTAGGAAGAAATGGGTCGAGACTATTCTCTAAAGAAGCGTTGAGCGTAGTGGATAGCGTAGCTAGACATTAGAGGTGAGCAACACTTTTGAAAAAAAGAAATAAAGCAAGACAAGGTGCATTGAGAGAATTGTGAACTAGATGTAACCACTTATGATATTTATGAACTGTAATTGGATGTAAATAATGTGGAAATATAACACATTGGATGGACGAGGAGAGGACATGGATTTAAAGCTTGAGTGGAGAAGTTGTTGAGGGAAGTGCTTGGGAAAATATTTCACTTAGAGGTGCAATTAAAAATATATCTAGCTTCCTGCAGAAGAAAAGACAAGCGGGTATATACGATTAACAAAATATATGGGGATATAGCACAACAAGACAAGCCTTATTGTCCCTTTTCCTAGTAAGCCATGTTGGTATGTTAAACATGGAAAGTAGAAGCAAGGAGGACATGGTGCTAGCTTATGGAAAAAAGGAAGAGAGAACACTTGAATGGTAAAAAATGGGAATATAAATTTTCATAGGAGAATGGTTTTTGAAGACTTTGCATTATAAAGTGGAGAGAGACACACAGACAATGAAAAGGAGACAAGAAACTTTTTTTGGGCACAAACAGAGACATGGGAAATAATGAAAAGAGAAGATTGAGGAGGAAAGAGAACATCTGATGAAATGTTGATAGGAAGATGCTAGTAGAGGCATTAATTGATCTATATATTGGCATGCATGAATGAAGGAAAGAAAGGAATAACAAGATGTTGTTGAGGAGAAGGAGTCACAGTGGTTGGAAAAGTCTTGTTGGGGATTGTGGGTGGAATCACTATGGAATCCTTGGAATCCTGTGTGTTTTTTTACTGGATGGAGCATATTCCCTTGAGCACTTCACTACTTGGGCTTTGAATCTTGCATGGACATGGATGTCTGCAAGATATATTGTAATCCAGATTAACCTATGGTTGGGGGGAGAGTTGAAGTCCCTCCTCTAGTTTCCCTTACCTTTGAATAAATCAGATAAGTGTTATTCCTTGTAAATTCTTGTAACTTGAATGAACAATTATTATTTCCTATATGTTCAAGAGAGTTGATGCATGCATACCTAGTGGTGTACAACAATCGAGACTTCTCTTATTTCCACATGGCTCATTAGTTATTATTTCTTAATATGAGTATGAGTGGTAGCTAACTTGCTTGATACATGGTGTTTATGGGAATTCTCGGATATCCCAATAACTCATATGCTAGTTAATCTTATATTTTTAAGGTCTAGGTAGCTCATCACCATGACTATAGATTACAGGTGATTCCTTTAACAACAACAACAATGTGTGCATAGTTGTGTGTGGATGCTTGAGGTGAAACAACATTGTTGATCACGACAATGTGTTGATGTATGCCTTAATGAGATGTTCATGTGCTTGTTCTCATGATATGAGGGATTTAGTAATCCTTATGCTATTGGTAGGCTTATAGCAATTGTATGGCTTAGTTGGATGTTTAAATATATTTATTTATCTATAAATTTGTTGTTGTCGTGTGTATATCCCATGATTTGCAAGTTATATATGTAACATGGAGTCTCTATGATTGGAAGTGGGATTTTTTAATGTGTGAACATGTCTATCATGGATTTGATGTACTTTGCATGTACCATTTAACATTACCTCCTTACTCTTGTAATGACATGATATGCATGGATGGACTAGAAAATTCATGGAAGAGGCCCTACATTTTGTGGGTGCATGGCAGAGGTGAGGACCTCATGCCTTGGCATTAAACCTATGGGCTTGATTACTCAACTAGTTCTCACAGAGCGAGAGGAGCAAAGACATAAGGATAATTCTCTAAGCATTGACGAGAAATAGACATAAGATATTTCCCTTCATTTAATGGATAAACTCTTGTCAAACACCTAGAGTTGAGTGGGTGCCCCCCCAAGGCACTTCTAGTAGATGGGATCCTAAAGACATAGAGTCTTCTGTCAGGGGTTGAAGAATTTTCATTTCGTGGCTCACTTTATGGTGTGTTTGGTTGCCTATGAGTCCCAAAAATGTCTTCCTTGCAGCTGGCTTCTTCCTATAAGGAGTATACAAACAAATGAGTGGTGTTAGTGATCAAACATGGACTAAAAAATAATTGAATGGGATGGAAACAATGCATAAAAATAACTAAACTAAAGCTAGACTAAATAACATAAAACACGCTTGTGAAGCAAAACAAATCAATAACGGAGTAGGAAAAGGATACTCTTTATTGATTGTTGGTGGTGGAAGAGTTAAAAATAAAGTATCAAAGACACTTAAAGAGAGTTTCTTGAGAAATGGTGCTCAATAGCTCTCAAAAATGATTTCCCCTTCTCAATCTCTTTTGCAAGCTCTTACTCTCTCAAAGAAGCATAGAAAAATCTCTACAATGGTGGAATTATCCTCACAATGGTATGCTAGGTTTCTTTAGAGCAATTTTGGTAGCATAAAAATGCACAACTTCTTTTTTTGGCTCTAAATGCACTTATATTTATATAAAATTTAAACACTACTTCCCTCCTTTGGCTCATCAATGAGGTTGTTTTCCTCATAAATGAGATGTGAGCTACCATCCTCCTAAAATTAAGGTTTATTGGGGCTCAAGGCTTGAATGGTGATCCCATCATGTAAAGAGATGAAGTGTTTTTCAAGCAAGTTTTCACCCTGAGGTGTTGACTAGGCTTCTAGTGACCCTTGCGGCTATCAAAGGAAAAGTTGCGATGTAGTGAATTTTTGTCTTTGTGGCACCCACAAGGGTTGATTTTTTAAGTACACATTAGGAAATCTTTGATTTTTTGACTTTCATAATGTTTCCAACGAAGAATGTAGCCTTTGTACATGTTGATCATTGACTCTAAGTTTCTTTTGTTGCATACAAATGAGTGTATCATTTTCTCATAATAAAAGTCATGGAACCTAAAAGGCTTAAATATGCTTTTCACACACTGATCCATGATTAATTGAGCCACAAGAAAAAATTTCTTCCATCATTTGAAGATAGGTCTTATGTTACATCACAACTTGTGGAGTGGTGTTCTTATTCAATTCTGTTGGAAGGCAAGGTGAGATGATAAGGGGACTTCATAAGTGAGGAAATCTTGATGAACCTTGAAATTAATAATAATGGCGAAATGTAATTTTACATAAGGGCCCAAGCCCTCGTGGGCTCTAGGATGGGGTTGGCATGTGAGTATGAGATGGAATAAATGTGAATGTGGCACATGACAATGTCACATGTGGCATCCATAATTGGCCTTTTTCGATGGCACTGTGACCTATAACTAAGTGACACATGGTTCCTTCAAAAGAGGCCATGTGGTAGCATGATGTCAACATGACATCATTTTGGGATGATGTCAGCATGATGTCATCACGAGCCATAGACCCCATAGGTTCAAGTGTGCATTTTATGGGATGAGCCATGATTGTTGGGGCTAGGAGACATAAATATTCCCTAGATATGAAAGAGGAATGTTGTTGTTGGCGTTATGGGTCCTCTTGCTATTGGAATCAATAAGCAGGATAAGATCACAATAAACAGAGGTTGGAGAATGGGAAACCCACACGGTAATTAACATGAGAAATGTCCTTCATCTATAGGGCCCTTTGTTGTGGTAGTAGATCGATGACAGTGGAGGTCGTAGATAACGAAGTCGGGGAATGGAAACTTCCCCATTGACATACAAAAATATGTTTTCCACGCCCCAGAGGTTTGGAAGCTCACCTTGATTAGTCGAGATGAATAAGAGGTGTGGCTACGCAATGATGTGGTTGAGGCCACGACAGAGACCGTTGTTGAGGTGGCAGTGCTACAAAGACTAGTTAAGGGGAGGATTCAACACAACACTTCTTGTTGATGTGGCAGGGAGATGTTAGCCGGAGTTTTAACAACCATAGTTTTTGGTTCGGCTATCATATTTCCATAAAATTTATATAGTTGGAAATCTCTTTATGAGCTAAATACGATGGTGGATTCCAAAGTTAGTTCTACTAAATTTGGGGAAGGAGGAAATTCTACAACCCATTTCCATAATGAGACTATGGAGGTCGGGTTAGGACAATGTAATACCTCCCACTGAGATAGTTTAGGCTAAGGGGGTTGGAGGTAGTGTTATAGACTAGTTAAAAGATAGAGAGAAAAAGATTGGATCACAAGTATGGTATGAAGAATTGGCTCCTATTTGTGATGTTTAAATGCATTGTAATGTGTTAATGAAAAGACAAGCATAGAATTTTGCTTAAGCTTTAGACATGAGGAGAAAAGAGACATGGTAGGGATGAATATTAAGTAAGAAATTCTCGGAAAGATTTAGGAAGATAAAATTGGATATATTTATGGTTGAACTAAATATCCAATTATGGGATAAGTTTGATGGTCACTTACTGTTTATAAAGGAACCAATTATACCATAAAAAAACACAAGAATGGTTTAATTGAATAGATTTTTCCTCTTAGAGAATTTCTTGAATATAAACTTTTTGTGTCATTTTCTTCATAATTATTTATATAAATTTGCACTCAATTATTAAAACTAGAAAATGTTTTGATTGATATGATTAAAATTAAAGTAATGAATTGTTATTCTTGAGCTAATTTACTTTTCCTAGAATTATAAGTTATTTAAAACTTTACATAAATTAATTTTATTTATGCTTTAAAATTAAAATCAAAACATTTTAGTCATTAACATATGTTTATTTTAGTGAAGTCCCACTAGCACAACGAGTTGGGGATGGGCCTTGTTAGCAAGATGACCCAGGATCAAACCTCATGGGGTTGGTTGTGCCTATGGTAAGGGGGGAGACATGCTAAAAAATCCAGTTGACTTAGGGTTGGTGTGGCCTAGGCCGGATGCGATCCCCGAGTGAATTTGACGGATTAGATGTCTTAGGGTTGGTGTGGCCTAGGCCGGGTGCAATCCTCCAGTGAATTTGACAGATCAGATGTCTATGGGTCACATGTAACTTTGACAGATTAGATGCCCATGGGTAGTGGTTTCTCAAGCCACAAGTCAAGCCTACAGGATCGACAACTTGCCAAACAAAAAAATTGTTTATTTTAATTTGGAATTTATTAAATATTTAAAAAAAATTTAAATTTATTATTATTTTATTATTTTTCTTTCTTAAAAAATTATCTTTAATTCTACAAGAGAATACACATTTTGTTTTTCTTAAATTTTAAAAAAACACAAAGTCATTTACTCAGATATATTCATTATAATTGAGTAGAGATGATTCACGGACATCTCCATCACCAAATTACATCTAATCACCCAAATTACATCTAATTTAATAGATTTTTTATCATTTCAAATATATAATTTATCATAATTTTACTAAATTTTCCAAAATCTAAAAATAATATTATGAAATTATATTAGGTAAAAATAATTTAATTTTTATTATGATATTTAAAATATTTTATTATGAAAAAAAATATTTTTCGATTTTTTTTTTAATGTCATAATTATTATATATGAATGAAGAAGATGATTACTGTTAATTAATAATGAAATGGTTTTTTTTATCTTAAGAAGGTAAAAGATTGCTGAATCAAGGCTTCTGTGATTCATAATGGTTGAAAGAGTAGCTTCGGCTTAAATCACATGTAGACAGACATTTGTCGACGTGTTTCGCGTCAACAAATGGTCTGTCTTCTACATGTGATTTTACGCCGAAGCTACTCTTTCAAGGTTAAAAGATTATCTAGAATTTTTTTTGTAAGCATTGAGAAAATATTTTCAAGATCACCATTAATTTTTTCTCACTTGAAAAAATTCAAGGAAATTAATTATTATTATAAATATTTGTAAATTAAATCTAATATTGAGTGTTAATATTAGCCCATCGAAAAATAATGCTTTTTATTCTTATCCTCTTAATTTCTCTAAAAAAAGTTCATTTTAATTGATGAAATTTGAACAAAATCACTTTGAAAAAAATCCTAAAATAATTATTATACTATAAATATTCTTATAAAATAAGTTGGGATTACTAATTTCACTATTTTTATAATAAAAATTAATATTTTTTTAATTAGTATATGTTAATGATGCAAGCATTTACCTTAACCTTATTAGAATCATTTAAAGATTAGAATACATTTTTCACTTTTTGGTAATACTTATATTTTAAACTTTTACAAATAAATTATATTATAAACTAGAATTTCAATAAAATAATTGATTATATTTTAAATTTTTACTGATATATAAAATCAATTTCAATAAATTTAACAAAATCAAATTAATTAAATTATTATATTTAAATTTTTTTAAAATAAAATGTATATAAAATCAATTTCAATAAAAATTTTTAACAAAATCAAATTAATAAATTTTTATAAATAACTGTAAAGTAAAATTAAAATATAGAACTGCTAGTTATGAAAATGATAATGATTGAAATATAGAACTGCTAATTATGAAAATGATAATGATAATAGATATTGACTTATTTTCTATCAATTTTAATAGAATCAAACCAATCAATTTCAATTAAAAAATTCCAAACAGAAACTAAAATGATAGAGGTGCTCAATTTTAATAGAATCAAGCCAATCAATTTCAATTAAAAAATTCCAAACAGAAACTAAAATAATAGAGGTGCTAATACTAGCAATAATGCAAGCCCACTAGGGGCATTGACTTGAGGAAAATGCCCATAATGAAAGTGCCACTAATGCTATTAATAAATTTGGTTAATATTCCCATTTCAAGCTGATAGGGTAACGCCATTATTGTAAAGCACCGTTCCGCGTTTATGTACTGAAACTCTATTGTGAAATAAACAAAGGACAACCTTATGGAATCCAGTTTGACACTATAGAAAATTCAATTTGATATTTATCCACTAAGTCTCTATTTGTTTCTTAATATAGTCACCTTTTGGAAGTCCGCTCTGAGTGGTTACCATAAAGAGCGAAAGGACTGCGCCGAATCTTTACCACTGCCACAATGTTGTGGAACATAAAATAATTGGAATGGTCGGTTTGAGCCAAATCTGACACTCTCCCACCATCACTTTTTGGATTTAAATTGCCACTGGGAATGGATCTGTGGAAGCAGAAGAAGTTGGTTGTGAATTGAAGAAAACCCATATTCACAGCAACATTTTAGACATCAGCAACTGGTGCAGTTTGCTTTTTCAGATTTTTATACTTCAGGTGCAATGAGGACTTGGGCTATGTTCATGCTATTAATGTTGGTCAGGGCCGTGATTAATTATTCATATGCTGAATATACTGATAAACATGGTGCTGATTCGATGAAGCTGGCAGCCCCCACCTGCAAATCCTATGAATGCCCAGCCTACGTGACTGTTCATGAAGATGATGAGTTGGAGATCCGGCGCTATGCTAACCACACTCTCTGGGTCTCCACCTCTGATATCAACGTTAATAATTCTTTCAAACAGTCCACTAGGGCTGGATTCCTCGAGTAATAATAGGATTCGGTGCATGTTTTATTGAGTTTATGTGGATTGTAGATTTTGATATTTAATGAATATGAATATGAAGTAAATTGTTTTTTGGATTGAATATATTGAATTTTGATAATTGGTATAATAATATTATTGTAGTAGTTGATAGTAGTTGATGATGGATTAGATAGTAGAATTGAGGCTTTTGTGATCCATTATAGTTATAAGAAGAGCTTTGGCTTGTCTTGACGATGAATCACACTAGTTGGTTCGAAACACGTCGACAAATGTCTTTCTCATATGATTTAAGCCGAAGCTCTTCTTATAACGGTGGATTAGATTATTTAATAATAAATAGTGGATTTGATTAACTAAATTTAATTTGGTTGTAGATTTAGAAAATATTAATAGATATGAGCTAAGGCTTTTTTGTTGAATACAAAAATTTGCAAGGGATAATTGACATATCAATGATTTTTATGATGTAATTTTAGTAGTTGATGATAGATTAGATTATCTAATAATGAATAGTGGATTTGGTTAACTAAACTTAACTATATTGCAGATTTAGAAAATATTTCAGAATAAAATATGAGCTAGGTTTTCTAGTTGAATACATTGAATTCGTAATTGATAAGTGGTATAATATGTAATTTTAGTAATTGATTATAGATTAGATTAGATTATAATAGTGGATTTGATTAATTAAACTTAAATAGATTACAGTTTTAAAAATAAGATATGAGCGAAATTTAATTTTTTAAATTCGCTCATATCAATCAATCAGATTTCAGAATATTCCCTAATCTAGTTTTATTTTTGTATTCCCTAAATCCACAGTCTAGTTTTATTTTTTTATTGGGATTATGTTAATGGTCGATGGATGGATTTGTGGCAGGTTGTTCGACTACGTACAAGGGAATAATTGGAAACATGAGCGAATTCAAATGACTGCACCAGTTCTAACAGACGTATACTTGTCAAGCCGAGGCCCTCCATGCGACTTATCCTTCGTTGTTCGTTTCTCGGTGGCCAAGAACTTTGAAGAGATGGTAGAAAAAGATAATTTCAATAACCAGTCTTTGCATGTAGAGAGTTGGAACGGGTGGTGTGCTGCTGTGAGGAAATTTGGAGGATTTGCCACTGATGAAAATATTGTTGATGAGGCCCAACGTCTGAAAACAAGCCTCCTCGTCACCCCTTGGGCAGGGTTTACCAACCACACCTATAACAACAAGTGTGTGCCCAAGGATGGGGAGCTTCCATGGATATTTGATGTTGCCCAATACAATTCTCCCTTTGAAAATGAGAGCAGGTCTAATGAAATCTGGTTCACTTGGGACACCTCCACGGATTCCAAATGCATATAGAAGAAGATTACCATTACCTAATAAGATATACCATATAGGTGGCTTTCCATTATATGTATTATATGTTTCATATTACTTCTACATAAATCTCACTTCGCCATGTGCCCATTGTTCCACGATCCTGTAATTTCACATAAATCCCATAGTATAATGGTTGAACTTTTTGTTATTTTGGTTAGTTATATCATCACTCAGCCCATTTGGACTGATTATTATGTTCATTTCCACTTTATTTTGGAGAGGTTACACTGCGCTGCTTTGATGTTGCACTATCTATTTGTAGTATGTGTATATGTATGTTTGATTGAACATAGAGAATTGAACATGTTAAGTATAAAAGAGTGGGATTCATACAATCTCTCAATATATTATTATTGAATTCTAAAACTTTTTCATATGGATTTGGAATACAAATTTTCATAATGAATGTGAAATAACATTATTTTTAATATTTAATGAATTAATTAAGAATATTTTATGATAGGCGTATATATATGAATTTTAGATGGAGAGATTTGTTGATTTGTTTTTTTAATTGAAGTTTTCGATTAATTTTCAAGAGAATATAATCAGCCTATATTTCTTCTTAATGTTTATCAATTGTTGTAGTGTATTGCACAGTTTGTTAGGTTGCATTGACTTTTAATAAATTTAAAACATTATATTTGTCCCACATGGCTCTCCACCCACCAATTTCCTAGGGATCTGAGATTATTCCAATTCTAATAAGTTCCTCCATGTTGAGATTGTTCCAGTAGTTCTTCAATATTATTTATAACATTAATTTATATGTAAGCAAATTTTATTTAGCAAAATGGTCCATTACTTTTAATAAATTAAAAAAAAAAAAAAAAAATTGTGCCATGTGGTACTCCACCCACCAGTTTTCTAAGGATTTGAGATTATTTCAATTTTAATAAATTCATTCATGTTGATATTATTCAAATTCTACTAAGTTCCTCATTATTATTTATAACATTCATTTATATATAAGCAAATTTTATTTAACAAAATGGTCCATTACTTTTAATAAATTTAAAAATTATATTTGCCCCACGTAGCTCTCCACCACCAATTTCCTGGGAATTTGAGATTATTTCAATTCTAATAAGTTCCTCATTATTTTTATAGCATTCATTTATATAAGAAAAATTTATTTAGAAAAATGGTCCATTACTTTTAATAAATTTTAAAAATTATATTCGTGCCGCGTGGCTCCCCACCCACCAATTTTCTAGGGATTTGAGATTATTCCAATTCTAATAAGTCCCTCCATTGTTGAATTGAGACTTCTGTGATCCATATCAAGTTTATGAGAAAACGTTCTTCAACTTAAATCACATGAAAGTACATTTGTTGACATGTCCTGAACCATCCAGACAAGTTGAATAATCAGATTATGGTTGCATATTAAATAGGGAAAGCAGATCATCAAACGGCTAGGTTTGACTGAAAAAATGACTATATTGAAAAACAGTTATATTAGATTATATTAGATAAAAAGCTAAGATTGACCAAGAACAGCTAAATTTGACTATTCTAGTTGTTTAATTATATAATATTATTATGCTAAAAAAACTATTATTTTAATACCTATCCTATGTTATTTAAGTGAAAAGTTAACCATATTTGAGTTAACAATACTAGGGAATATTTATAATAAAATTGTTTGAAATGTTAACATATAATAATAAATCTAGGGAAAGTAATTGTTAGTAATGGAAATGATTCAATAATAACTAATAATAATTAAATATTATATTATTATTATAATAATGTTATAGTATTAATCTTATTATTAATGTATTGTTGTAATTAATTTAATATAAATTTAATAGTAGGGCTATCTAATTGGAATAAGTATTAATAGATCTAGGGATATTAGTAAATGTAAGGATTTAACATTAACTAAAATAATATTAATTGTTATTATACTATATATACTAGATCATATAGATTAGTCATGAAATGGGAATATCTATACTAATATTTAACATATATTAAAAGTAATATTAGTTATAGTAATAGTATTATTCTTATTACTAATGGTTAGGGTATCAATTTATTAGTGATCTAATAGGAACTTATATTAATAGTTCTAGGGAAATTAGTAATTGTAAGGATTTATTGTATTATTATATATAATATAATAGTGTTATAAAATATAGTAATTAATTAAAGGATGGGTAACTAATTATATAAATTTATTCCTCATGTTGAGATTATTCAAATTCTAGTAAGTTCATCATTATTATTTATAACATTCATTTATATATAAACAATTTTTATTTAACAAAATGGTCCATTACTTTTAATAAATTTTAAAAATTATCTTCGTGCAACATGGCTCCCCACCCACCAATTTCCTAGGGATTTGAGATTATTCCAATTCTAATAAGTTCCTCATTATTATTTATAGTGTTTATTTATATATAAGAAACTTTTATTTAGCAAAATGGTTCATTAATTTTACTAAACTTAAAAAATTATATTTGTGTCACTTGGCTCCCCACCCACCAATTTCTTAGGGATTTGAGATTATTTCAATTCTAATAAGTTCTTCCATGATAAACTCCTCATTATTATTTATAACATTCATTTATATATAAGCAAATATATAACAAGGTATTTTCCTATTCCATCTAAATTCCATCTATTATGATGTTAAGATGTCCCTAAACCTGTTCAAAGATCATATTGTACAAATGAGGAGTACAAGGTTTGACCAACTTATGCCACGAATCTCCACGAGATCAATTATATGTCCAATATAAATTTAGTAACTGAGTGTGGTTTAGATGTTAATTATTTGAAGGAGTGTTATATGGAAGTTTGTTTTCATTTTTAAATACAAATGTATAAAATTAGGTCAACGTTGAATTTGATTTGTCTTAGGTTTTCAATGTAGGATTACTATAGAAGTAGGTAAAGTAGCGTGAATTGATTTGTGCTCTAAAATTAATTAGCAATCATTCAATAACAAATTTTCAAATTGCAAGTTGATCTTATTAGTTTTTTCTTTAAAGATGAATATTGATCTATTTTAATCACAAATCTAAAAAGTGTTTAGAGTGATATAATGCCTTCTTGCGTAAATTTTTTTTAAATGTACAATTTGAAAAAAAATATTTACATCTCAAAGATAAAATTGACAAAAAAATATAGCCAAAATATAAAATGATACATTACTTGAAATGCCTAAAAATGTTTTAACGATGAAAATTTATTTCTTTTCATTGTACATATTAGTTGACATTGAAATATTTTACTTATGAAGTGCAATGTTTATATTAATAAGTTCCATGATAAGTTCCTCCATGATTATGAATTATGAAATTATGGTTGATATTTTGAAATGTATTTTTATTTTTAAAATTTGAAATACATTATATTGTAAATTGATTATAAGTAAAATAAATGAAGTAAAAATATAAAATTGGTTGTTTTTTTTTTTTTCAATTTTTGAAATGTATCATACATTAAAAAATTGTAAATTTGTAGATTTAAAATTCCATCAATAATGTTCCCCACGATATATTTAAAAAAAAATTAATATATTCAAATGAGATTATAGTAAATGAATTTATGAATTTACAAATGCTTATTTCGTTTCATTTTATTTCATATGAATTTATTTTTGAAAAAACCATTATCTATTATTCATTTGTTTTTATGATTTTGCATTTCTTTATTTTTTTTCTAAATTAAAAAATCCTATAAAATAATAGTTTATAGGGTATATTAATTTAAGGCTTTATATTCCTAGGGTATGATATTATTCATAGGGTTTATAATATTAATATTTAGGTTTAATATAAATAAATTGGGTTTATAATCATGGTCAGCCATGGTACAATGTCACATTGTGATAAAGATTTTCTAAATATGAAAATCAACCAATGTCGCATTATGACAAGAATTGACTCAATATGAAAATCAACCATGTTCCAATGTTGCGTTGTGATAAAGGTTGTCTCAACCATGGTCAAACATGGTCAATCATGGTCAACCATGATCACATTGTAACAAAGACTGTGTCTTGACCCAATGTCACATTATCACAACCATGGTCATCCATGGTCAACCATGGTCCAACATCGCATTGTGACACAAATTGTATTAATATGGAGATCAAACATGGTCAACGATGGTTAACCATTGTCCAAAGTCGCATTGCGATAAACATTGTCTCAATATGAAAATCAATCATGGTTAACCATATTACAATGTCACCTTGTGACAAATATTTACCTTAGGGTTTATATTCCTTTGGTTTATAATATGTATCCCTTGAGTTTAATTTTATTCCCATAGGTTTATAATATTTATCTTAGGGTTTATATACTTTAGGTTTATGATATTAATCCCTTGGGTTTAATATTATTCCCTTGGGTTTATATTATCAATCCATTGGGTTTTTATTATTAATCCCTTGGGTTTATGATATCAATCCTTTTAGGGTTTATATACCTTGCATTTATAATATTAATTACTTGGATTTAATATTATTCTCTTGCGTTTATAATACCTTTGGGTTCAATCATGGTCAAACATGGTCAACAATGGTGACATTTTGACAAAGACTATCTCTTGGTCCAATGTCACATTGTCACAACCATGGTCGTCCATGGTCCACCATGGTCCAACGTCGCATTGTGATAAAGATTGTCTCAATATGGAGATCAACCATGGTCAATGATGGTCAACCATTGTCAAATCTCGCATTGCGAAAAACATTGTCTCAATATGAAAATGAATCATGGTAAACCATATTCCATTGTCGCATTGTGAGAAATATTTATCTTAGGGTTTATGTTCCTTGGGTTTATAATGTTTATCCCTTGGGTTTAATATTATTCCCTCAGGTTTATAATCCATTGGATTTATCATTACCTTGGGCTTGTAATATTTATCTCAAGGTTTATATACCTTGGGTTTATAATATCAATCCCCTTGGTTTAATATTATTCCATTGTCTTTATATTATCAATCCATTGGGTTTTTAATCCCTTAGGTTTTTAGTATTAATTCCTTGGGTTTATTGTTCCCTTGGGTTTATAATACGTTTGGATTTTAAAATTAACCACTTCGATTTATAATATAAATCCCTTGGGTTTATTTGGTTCATATTTCTAGGGTATATTATTATTCATAGGGTTATAATATTAATAATATGGCTTAATATAAATCCTTTGGGTCTACAATCATGGTCATCCAAGGTCAATGATGGTCCAATGTCATAATGTGCCAAAGATTGTCTCAATATGAAAATCAACCATGATCAACCATGGTCCAACATCAGATTGTGACAAACATCGTCTCAATATCAAAATCAATGATGGTAAATCAAGGTCAAGCATGTTTATTTTAGGGTTTATAATATTTATCTTAGGGTTTTATACCTTGGGTTTATAGTATTTATCCCTTGGGTTTAATATTATTCCCTTGCAATGAGCCACTATAGATATTGGAGTGTCTTGCAAAAATGCAAGGCAATGCGAGAAGAAATTAGTTGGAAACCATAAATGGTCGTGATCATGATATTGTTGATTTGAATTGGTGCAAATTTTGTCATTGATCTCAGTGTGTTTTGGAAGAGACTAGTGTTTAATAAATGTGTTCTGGTGGAGCGTTTAAAGTTGAATTTTCTATCAACAACATTTATTTAAATTGTTGTTTGATTTTTATTAAATGTTTATTTCATACTTACTTCATTGTTTTTATTAAATGATTATTAATACAATAATAATAATAATAATTATAATTATAATTATTATTATAATAATAATATATTATTAATTATTAATAATATGGTTCTTATATTTATATTAATATTATTGATAATAATATTAATCACATTAATTCTTAATATTATTGATAATTGATATATGTGTTTGATATGGACCTGTCGATGTTTATTAACCACATTTATTAATGTGGTTGTGCTAGTGGATTAACAATGTAAGGTATTTAATATCTTGTATAACTAAATGTGCCTTTGCATGAAAAAATTGTATCCCTAGGAAGTTTATGTACAACTAACCACTTGAGGGCCCACAAACCTTTTGGTATTTCATCTTCTAGTGTTATTTATTTATGTTAAAAAGTCATTCTTTTGGCATGTTGTGGTAGCCTCTTCAAATCTTGGTCAAAATTTTAATTTCATACCCGCAATCCTTTTGAATTTTTTTGACCCGTGCAACAGACCTAAACCTTTGCATGTGCGACAAAAATTAGGGCAGAAACTTCGCACATGTGGCAAAATTATCTCTCCTTTGACCTTCGCTATATCGCCTTTGATATTCACTCTTCTTTCTTGACTTTCTCCCTGATTTCTCTATCTTATTAGCACAGGAATCAAAGTTGTTAATGATGCTCCAAATGAGATGGAGTTGCACTATATTTATACACATCCAAGAGATCAAATGGGCCACTTCCAAAGCTGACTTGTCCAAGAAAGGTTGACTTGATCTCATGGGACAAAATTGACTATTTTGACACAAATGATATTATTTTTCCACTTTATTTCAAAATTCCAAATGAGACTTGACTCTAGTACAATAGATTGGCTCATGACAAATATTATTTTGACTCAATAATAATAAATTATTTTTCTTCTTTTACTTTTACATGGAAAATACAATGATACAAGTACAATGATAATTATGAAGATCGAACCTACTTACATTTTCCAACATGTTCTTAAACATATTTTGGTCCAACCAATGGTTTCTCATGGATACCAAGTTGACCAAATTGATTTCCTTTCCTCCTCATTCAGATGGACAAACATAAGTGGTCAACAATATGATTGTGTATATCTTGCACATGTACAACTCCAAGCATCCATGTACATGGGATGAAATACTTCCATATGTTCAACATAGCTATAACATATCACTGCACAACTTTGTTGGCCACATTTATTTTTAGATGTGCTTAGGGTTCCAACCATTAGCCCCAACTAATCTAGGTATTCCCATTTCATCTTCACTAGTAGGTCCCTCCCATATTCAAATCGAGGTAGATAGGGAAAACAATTTTTTTGAATGGGTCCAACACCTACAACAACATATCCATGGTATCCCACAGAAAACCAATGACAAGTACAAGAAGTGACATGACCAACATAGGGTTCCACATAAGTTTCAAGTTGGTGATAGGGTGTGGTTACATTTATTGAAAGAGCACCTCACAGGCCCCCATAGAAGGCTTATACCAATCTAACTTCATGGGCCTTATACAATCATAAATGTTGTGGGTGAAAATGATTTTGAATTGAATATTTTGGGCTTCCTTGGCTTGCACCCAATATTTAATGTGGGTTGCTTAGACCATAATTTCCACCTTTTTGGTACATGTTGGAGGAGAGCAACTATCCCCAACAAAACTCATTATTGATTGCATTAAATATGCTACAATGGGTTGGATCATGGACACCAATACAAAGGATACTCGCTAATAACACATATAACTCTATTGGGTTTTCAAATTAGGGCAACTTCTTCACCAAGGAAAGTGGCTCACTAGGAGCCAAATTCAGTAGAAGTTTCCCCATATCATGAGCAGACTTGATGTAATAGATACCATTACATATTAATGGGGGAGGAATGATTCAGGTGGATATATTGGCCACTCATCTCTTCTATTGTCTCAATGGTTGTTTATCTTCTTGAAAGTTTTTCTATGAGTTTTGGGTCTCAAAATGATGGGACCATTTTGAGGCACTAAATGATGTTTTTTATAAATTTGAGGGGCCAAAATTTGTATTCCTCAAACAGTTCTTTCTAAAAATATATTGTGATCCCCAAATATATATTATATACAAAATTTGTGCCCTCAATAAGTTGATGTACCAACTAACCACTTTGGGGTCTGCAAACTTTTTGGCATTACATCTTCTAGGGTTAGGTATTTGGACCTCTATGGTTTTTTATTTATGTTAAAAGGCCATTCTTTTGGAATATTGTGATATATTTTGCTAATGTTCATAGCCTCCATCTCTCTCTGTTTATAGATATCCACCACCATTCTCGCATGTTTCTATTCTACAGTATTCTGCTATTTGATTTATTAATAAAAGTTAGGTTTTCACCATATTATAGTGTTTTTTTTTTATATTTCTCTCTATTTATTTAATTTCCTTTCCTTACATTCATTTCATTCCCTCCTGGATTAATTTAACTCACATTCATCCTAACATTTATGTTGTTGTTGGTGTGGTTTCTTGTTTTATGCAAGATTAATGATAAATCCACTAGAAAGATGCAAAGAAAACAACTCGTTACATTAATGATAACTCTCATTTTGTTATTAAATATTATCAAAGTTGATATCCATTGGTCGACTTCGCGAACACTTGTTAGGTAAATGACAACAATGATAGAAAATCCACTTTAGTTTATGTGTTTTGCTTCAATACTAGACCTGTGATTTGATCATGCAAGAAACACCATGTAATATCTCTATCGATTATGGAAGCATAATATCATGGAGTTTTTAGTGCAGGGATAGAGGTAGTTTGGATTCGTTAACTCTTGGGAATGTTTGGGTTTCGTTTTAAGGCCTCAACTACTATCTATTGTGACAATTAGAGTGTAATTCAGGATATAGACAATCATGTTTCACATAATAAAATGAATCATATATTCATACTCACTACTTAATTAGTTGGCTCAAGAGAATATTTTCACTCTTGTTTATTAACATAATTGATGAATAACTTGTTAATATATTTATGAAGTCATTAGTTGAAGCCAAGTTTGAAAGCTACATGGTTTGTTTTTCCTTCAAGAAGCTACAATTTGTTTTCTTGAGGGGGTACACTCTACAAATGTAATTTTCACTTCTTGAACCTCTAGAACATTGTGTTGATGAGGGGTTGTTGGAACCTAAGGTTATGTTGGTTCATCAATTCTATAACTTTTGGAGGTATTCATTGGATGGATCAACTAACTATTGAAAATAAATTGAGTAGTTGAGTAGAAAATAAATGAAGTAGTCAACTAGAGGATTAGTTGACCGACTGGTCAATGGGTTGATCGAGTAATCAACTAGTGGATAGTCGATCAAGTTATCGATTAGTAATACCATTGATTGAGTTGTTATAGGAATCAACTAGATGGTCGGGTCGACTCAAGCAATTGAATATCTAATGAGAAATGAGTTGACTTAACATTTGGCTAGTTGAAAAAATAATGCAAATTTCACAAAAAAAAGGTTGGAATGATCAAAGTTTGTTTTTAATTGAATCTCCCATACTTCAAGGAATTTTGTTAGATTTTGACAATATAAATAAAGGATCCTAAGGATTTAATATGTACTATGATGATGAGTATCATGAATCATTATTTTATTATTATGCAGTATGATGTTCCTATCACAATGCACTATGCTTAAGTGCTATAATGATGCCTTTAGAAACCACCCATCATCTTGGAGTAGTATTTATCTTGTATAATTTTCTTTATATTCATTTATCCATTCTGTATTCACGGGTTCCCCTCTCTTCCCAATAGTGCATATGGTGAAACTTCCAATAATTTCACTGGTTCTCTTGTTCCATATTTATATAATGAAAGTGTTAGATGAGGAGCCTTATCTAAAATTTTCTCCGCAATCTTATTAATACTAGCTACTACTTCAATGGTATTTGGTATAGATATTTGTAATCCACTATTTCCATTTCTCCCTCAAATCATCATTTATAAACATATTTTCGTAATAGTATAAAGTGCTTCATTTTATACCATAAGCTTGAAATGATGCATTTTGACAAGAAAATGTTATGCAAACTTTATTGTCAATAAACATCTCTTAATTATTTCTCCTTATCTAGCAATAGGGAAATTTGATGGTGGAAAATTTAATACAAAGAATTTTCTTAAATTTTCATTCATGAGACGCACATTCCTACTTCCCTCTACCATTAGCTTGAATGGAAATTGATAAATACAAAAAAAAAAAAAATAATAATAATAAAAAAAAAAAAAAAAAAAAAAAAAAAAAAAAAAAAAAATCATAGCAAGATGTAGTGCCATTTTTTCATAGAATTGTCTTTGATAAAATGTTTTAACATATTTTTTATGGTCCTGAGGAGGGTTCCTAGGATTCAGTGTTACCCCCCCGCCTTGATATGATGTTAGCTCACATGAAAGGGGGCTAAAGGTCCCACCGTAGTTGTTGCATTGCATGTTCTCTTGTCACTTCATCGATCATGGCTCAAAGCTAACATGAGTTTAAACATCATTTGAATATGCAAGTGGCATAGGGAGGCACTGGAGGACTCATCAAGAGAATGCTATCATACTAGAAGAGTTGGAGGAAAAAAATGACAATATAGACCACAAGTTGACCATTCTAGCCAAGAGACTAACCAAGATATCCTTCTCCTCTGATGAAGATAGTTTCTAGCTAGTGTGGATGCCTGGAGATTGTGCCCAAAATTTGTTATGACTCACTATTTTTTTTCTTGTAGCACTAGTGGTATTTTTTGTCTTCTCACATCGTTGTATGTCAAGGTTTGGCACAACTAACCTATATTTATAAGTTTCTATTTACAATATGCTCTAGTTAGATGAGGTCTTAACAACCTCAAAACTCTAAAATTATGTTATTGGTCAAGTTTTCATCTGGGCAGACCAGTAACAAATAATTTTTAGTTTATGTAATCCTCATTTGACATAATGCAAAGTGCTTAACTCCAAAAAAAACAAATATTGTAAGGATTTGCTTTTAGAAGATGATCCCTATCCTGTTATTTTACTACATTTGTGGCCTTGTTGTCACAAATTTTATATCAGTGCAATCTACATTATTTATAGTAGAAATACCTTGTATAGAGGAAACAAACCAAATGCTTTACAAAGGTTGGGACTTGTATCCTTTACAATTTTTTAATATCACATCTAAAGGAACATCACTAAGGTCAAAGAAGTGGTTTGTAGGCCATCTATGGAGGGAACCTTATAATAAACAACATTTATGACAATGGTTAAATACCTTTTAGATCAAAACTCCAAATACATTACTATTTATTGGCACAAAGTGCACCACTTCTCCTTCTAAAACATTTGAAATTATTCCCCTTGAAGTATAATTTGAATTTGAATAACATTGATGGACTAGATTCATATTTTATCCCACAAACTTAATGTTGTGATTTTGGTTCATTTATGTTTCTAATCCTTCAAATTGGTTAACAACTTCAACGCTTAAGATTGAAAAAGTATTGATTTTTGAATTTTATTATTGGCTAAGATATATAACTACCGTCTTAAACTTAATGAGAAAATATGACAAGGAAATAGTAGTTCCTTCACTTGTACACCAAATGAGAAATATCCCAAAAGCTTCCCTTCAATAGATTCATTTTCATCTATACTTGTGTAATCTCTTTTATCTAACCATCTTTGAAATATTTGACTTTTTTAAGAAGGAAATCTAACCTAGATTCATGTGGAATATTTTTAGGTCCTTTGTTATAATTGACACTAGTTATCTCCTTCACCTTAGCATGTTGTAGAGAGCACCCATTGTAGTTACCAATCCATGATGCACCCCATTCAATAAAAGCACATGTTTCTTTTGAAAATGTTTCTAAACCTCTTGATGCATGTGAAAATTGAATATCTCCATTTAAAACCCTAGTAATATTTACAATGACACATTAACCATGTTTGATGTCATTGTTGTGTAATTGGTTTCTTCTTGGGTAGGGAATTCCTTCATCAAATTTCAATCAATTGAATAAAAATTATACTTATTTTTTAGAAACTAACATTCAAAGAATAGGTAAAATATTAGGGGCTAAATTTCACCCATGGGATGATTTTTCATGTGTTTTTCAAAGAAGGATTCACCACTTTCCATTTTTTCTAAAATAATTCACCCAAATTTTATAGGATAAAAGCGTTTTACTCTAAAAGTCAACAAATCTCCAAATCCATCTTAATTCCATATCTAGATTTCTCTAGCACAATTTCTTGTTGAGAGGGATCCCTTGGAAGAGATCCCTATCAATGATAACATTATGCTAGTGGAATGGTTATCCCTTCCTTGATATCCAACTCCACAATATTAATATTCTAGAATAAGGATTGACCAACCCATTCCCACTTGATGAGAATACTATACCGAAGGAAGAATTGGTTGTTTGTTCCCTAGCTCCCAATTTATTAGAATAGTAATGTGGAAGATGGGTAGATTGAATTTTCCCTAGGATCTCCCTTGGCAAGAATACTAGGATATAAAAAGCTTCAAATAACCCTTCCTTGGGCCCCTCTTCAATGATAATACTATGTTGGAGGAACGATCAACCAACCCTTCCTTGAGCTTCCTTTTAACAAGAATACTATGCTAGACTCATGGGTTAACCAACCCTTCCCTAGGCTCCTGTTCAATGGGAATTCCATGCTAGAGAAAGGATGACCGACCCTTTGGTTGGATCTCCATTATCATAAATAATATGCTAGTTGAATGGTTAGCTAAGACTTTTCTTGGCCCACCATTAATGACAATATGATTCTTGAGGAAGAATTAATCAACAATTATCTTTATCCCCCTTTAATGAAAATACTAATGTGGAGGAAGGGTTATTATTCCCTTCTTGGGTATATCCCTTACAATGATATTATTCTAGAGTAAGGGTTAGTTAACCCTTCCTTGGGTCACTTGGATGAGAATACTATGCTATAGGAAGAGTAAGTTGCTCCTTCCCCAAGCTCCCCATTAATTAGAATTCTAGGTTGAAGGAATGATCTACTAAACCATCCTTGACCCCTCTTTCAATGAGAACACTATTTTGGAGGAAGAGGTGGTTGACCCTTCCCCAAGCTCTCCATTGATGAGAATTCAAATTTAGATCGAGATAATTTAATTGTTTCCGTGGATCATCATTAATGAGAATACTATGTTGAGTAAAGGGATTATTAACCCTTCATTGGGCTACCTATATATGAGAATTATATGTTGGGGGAAGGGTCAACTAACACTTCCATGGGCATTCTTATGATGAGGATACCAATGTGGAGCCTTGTATCAGGTGTGTCTAACACTTTCCTAGACACCTTCTATGATGAAAATACTAATATGGAGGAAGGGTCATCCTATACTTCCTTTTCCACCCCCTTAATGTGATATTATGTTAGAGGAAGGATTAATCAAGCCTTCCTTGGGAATCCTTGGACGAAATATTGTATAATGGGAAGCGTAGGGAGAGCATTCTTTGAATCCCCCCTTGATGAGAATTTTATGTTAAAGGTCAAGTAGCCCTTTATTAAACTCCCATTAAACATGAACCTCAAGATTTATTTCATGAGAATTTATTGTTATAGGAAGAGTCAAGTGACCCTTTTTCCACCATCAATGAGAATTATATGCTAGAAAGGGTCAATTTCCCCTTCCTTAGACTACTCCTCTATGATAATTATATCCTAGAGGAAGGATCAACTAACCTTTCCCTTAGGTCACCCTCCATCAAAATACTATCCTCAAAGAAGGGTTGGTTTACCTTTCCACCAATTTTCCTTTGATTAGAATACCAATGTGGAGGATGGTAGGTCAACCCTTATCAAAGCTTCCCATCAAAGAGAATATTATGCATGAGGAAGGGTGATGTGCCTTTCCCTTAGGTCCCCTATGACAAGAAAACAATGTTGAGGAAGGGTTGGCTAACCCTTCTTTAGTCTCCCCCTCGAAAGGGAATACTATGTAAGAGAAAGAGTTGGTTGAGCCTTCTTCAACCCTACTTTAATTAGAATATTATGCTAGATGACAGGTTAACTAACCCTTTCATTCCCATACCACTCACAAGAATATTAAGGTGGAGGAAGGGTTAATTGACTCTTCTAGTGATCCCTTTAGAAAAAATTATTGTGGAATATAAAGTATTGGATAACCCTTCCCCATGGTCATGATGAAAATAATACTAATGTAGGGGAAATGATAGTTTATAATTTCCCTAGTTCTCCCTTAATGGGAATATTATGATAGAGGAAGGGTTAATTGGCCCTTCCTTGGGTTACCCCTATATGAGAATTATGTGCTAGAGTAAGGGTTGGTTGAAATTTCCCTAGGTCACTTCAATAAGAATATTATGCTCATGATGTTTATTTTTCATGGGCCTTAGATCTGGTCTCTAACTAGATCTTAGCACAAAAACACACTAGGAATCCCAACAGAAAAACACTTTGCACAACATAAACATAACAATGGTGAAATCAATTAAGTGCACATTTTTATATGGACCAAATATCAACTTTTATCAGTCTATTAATAAATAATAGGTAGGGCTCCCGTACTAGAGATCATGACCATTTAGATAACTGATACAACTAGTATATAATATAGTATAAACGATCTAGGGCTTGATGTCTAGTCCATTAGATCTATGATCTACCCAACACAACAAGAACAAAATGACTTGACTTACTTGTTGTAGCAGTCTTTTTTCTCCAACCCTTTCTGTCCTCTTTTCTCACTATTGTACCCTTTAATTCTAAAGACTTCTCTTTGTCTGTTGAGCTACTCCTTTAGGCCAAATACTTTAGCCAATCTTAGATGCCCACTTCCAATTGATCTGGCTTATTCTAGATTTTGGTTGTCCTACTTTAGAACTCAAACAACCCTCAACAACCTTCTTAGATCATACTCCAGTTAGCCCTATGCAACCCTACTAGGAACTCAAGCCACCTCTACCATCCTAGCATCTCCTCCAATAGCTTATTGAGTCTGGGCTTATCCATTTAGCCCACAGACTCCTAGTTGTACTACAGTAGATTGTTTCTAGCTCCTTCCTATCAGATCACTTCCTTCTTCCATGATCTCAATAGCCTTAACTCAAGTCAGGACCTACTTGCATAGGTCTAAACTAACCTTTAATCTCCTCCAAAAGGCCCTGCAGGTATCCTGCAGGTTTCAGGCTTAACCAAACCACATTCCAACCTTTCTACAAGGTTCATATCCCCCTCTACCACCTATGGATGCCCTTGGAAAACCTCATCCTACTCTCCTTTCCATATGTGTTGCTACAACAACCCCTCGGATGCCTTCTAGTACCTACGACCTACCATAGGTAACCTTCTCCTGAGCAGTGTTACCCAAAAAATGATTATGACCCTCTCCTCGACAACTTGTCCTTGTAGCTTTCTCATGCAGCCTTAACAGTGGCCTCCCCAACCAATTCTAACCACCTCAGGTCTCATTCTTGTAGCCCATAGTGGTCGAAACTAGGCCACCTGGTGCCCTCAACCTCCAACAATCTAGCCTTGACCTACCTTAAACCACATAGAGTAGCCTTGACCCCTAGATCTAGACCTCAACCTCCATGACAGAACACTACTCAACCTCCAATAGAAAACATCCTTGTTGGGCTATCCTCCAAGGTCTATAACCTCTCTCTAGGGTTGTCTTTGCACACAAATGAGTCCTTTCACTTGTGTATCTTGAACCTCTCCTTTGGCACTTATTTATAGTTTTTCTTTTAAGGTTTCTTAAGCCAAAGCCCTAGTTCTTTAGGGTTTTTATTTCTTAAATCCTCTGAATAAATATTTAATTTCTTAGGTCCCAAAACCACAAATTTGGGTCCAAAACCCCAACTTTGGGTAAATTTCCAAACCAACCTTTGGTGGATTTCCTTTTCTCAGAAATACCTTTTGAGCTACCAAAAATTCTAACACAAGGAAAGAGTCATGTTTTGGCCTCAACAACCCCCCAAGCCATTTGACTTGGGGCCCAATTTTATAAAAAATTTCAGGGGCTTGTTCCTTGAAATTTTCTTAACCTTTTTGTTATTATTTTACATTAATTTGATTATTGTATGTTGATGATTGGGATTGCATTGATTGAAAGCTTGTTTGAAAATAGTTTGTAGCAGTCACATTATAAGATTGATTTTTTTTACAAATTTTCCTTATACTCATTCATTGCATTTCATGCATCTTGATTGAAATGGTTGTGTATCACTTGGGTTTAATTGGATATAATTTACTTTAGCACACGATGCATCCTTCTCTAAGGTCACAAACAATGCTTTATATCATAGATCAACTTAGGATCAAGTTTTAGGAAAAATAGGTAATTTCACCGAAGTACTAGGTATGATGTGCATTGAGAATGAAGTGACCTCTCTTGTGAGTTAAAATCTTTTAGATGTTTGAGTCATGCTAACATTAACCAACACGTTAAAATCCTATACAACATAGATATTGGACAAACTAACAAAATTGAATTCAGGTAAAACAATATTCTGAATGGGGTTGGACTTTTATTAAGGAATGCATTTGCATGTAGTTTTTAGGTAACACTTGAGTTGACAATTCAACTCCTAGAAAAGGTTGATTTCTTAGAGAGTGTGAACCAAACACACATAATTGAAGGAATTCAAATTTGAGGTCTAGAGGTATAACATGTGTTTATCCATGAGTTGTAGACCAGTTGACTTGTGTGGGGTTTATTCTTCATTAGGTTATTGGTTCAACTCTCATGGGGAGAGATTGAGGGTGGGACGCCCCTATGGGGGATAACAATTGTTCCATAGGGTGTATAGGCTTAATCGAGCCTCATAAAACTTTGGCGAGAATGCCTCATAGGTGTGCAGATTGTTCTTCCATCCAATGTTAGGGTTGGTCTCAACCTATGCCCAGCCTAATAATGGGGAAATATGTGTTTATGGTCTCTCATGAAATCACGTCATTTAGCACCAACATTTATAAAATCTATATAGATAATTTTTTGTAGAGATATGTGACCATTTATTCCAAAACCTTACCTATCTTATACATGTTAAAAAATGAATCGGTTTATTGGTATATATAGCTTTTAAGTTATTGAATATAATAGTATTAAATAAATTTTTAAATTCCTTACCTTTGTCCGCCCTAATTACTTAATGAATAATAATTCCAATATAATTTATTAAAAAAAAATCGAAATATCATATAATAAATTATAAGTTGATAAATATCTCTAAATATCACTCAGAGTTGATATTAAACTGTCTTCATTTATAAAAAGATAAAAACTGTAATTTGAATAATTAGTACATAAAAATTCAAATACATGTAAATAAATAATAAATTGTATAAAAATCTCTAATGATACACCCTGAGGTTAATTAACTAGTCTGCCAATTTGAAAAAGAAATGACTAAGTTTGAGATGAAGTTGGGGTAACATTTGATTTTTATTAGTCAACATTTTCAATTTGAAGAATGAGTTACCGATCGCAAGTGTAATCAAAGTACTTGATTACTTTGCGCTGCCGGAAGGGGTAAATGATTTGTTTTTTTTTTTTTTAATTAAACCAAGGTTATCAGAGTTTAATTAAACTCTGCTTCAACGACTCTATCTGAAGACATTGGCCCATTTACAAATTTTCCCATAATTTGACATGTGAGCTATTGGTTGGTAAATGAAATTCCCGACACATAGTTGACAAGTGGGTGGATTTATATTTATACATGTAGGACTAGTCGGAATCATATTATTTTGTTTTTTGTTTTTTTACATCAAGAAAGAGATAGCTAACTAAAACATATAGCCATAAAGATAATATTTTAAAAATTCCAAATTATAATAATCATATATATATAGAGTAATAAAGGTGGTCAAGATTTTATTATATATAATAGTCTAGATTCAATAAATCTCAATCACTTGAACTATGGATAAAATCTCATATTATTTATAAGTAAAGGAAATTTAATAGAATATATAATTATGGTCCGATGCAGAAGTTATATGGGTTACAAAATTCTAATTCTAGTGGATCTTATCATTAGTAATGTTATAAAATTTATTTTGATTGTATTTTTATGTGAAATTTATTTGAAATCTATCTAAAGTTATTGGAATTATAAGATTAAAGTTATTGGAATTATAAGATTAAATTGTGAAATTTGTAGAATTCAAATATTTTAGAGTTTTTATGAGTTTTAAGGTGTTGAATACATCTATATATTAAAAAAAATTAAATAATAAAAAACATGATTTGCACCAAAATTATATCGCTATATTCCAACAATAAAAAATCCCAAAACATAAAAAGTTAAACTATACTATGTCATAAACTCAACTAATACAATGACATATAGCCAACATTAACCAACATTTATTGTTTAAATTATTTGAGATCACTTCTGGAAGAACTATAATTTGACTAACCATAATATGTTCCTCAAGCAACATTCATATTCATCTCAACACCAAGCAAAAAGTTCTACTACCTGATTAGTTTGAGGATATTTCTGGAAAGGATCTTTAACTCGTCACACAATGAATTCCATAGCTACAATCAAGAAAGATGAGACGCAAACCATAGAAGAAAAATTAAAGCTTTAACATTTGTATATCCTAATTGGTTTCTTTTAAAATGCAGTGGCTTAAGAGTAGTTCACAACCTTGTGAAAATCATTATATCGCAAAATTTATGGGACCAAGGTGAAAAAACTAAGCATTATGGATTATTGGAGCTACCATCGAAGTTTTGCAACCATATCTAGAACTATGCATTCATTTACATACTATCAAAGTGCATCAATGTAACCAAAACCATAACACATAATGATCCAGGGGGATGTTGGTGGCCACCCACATATCCCATTTGGACCCCCGCAATTGTCTCTTTCAGTTTTTCAGTTTCCATAATTGTAGCACAATTTACTATTTTTAGCAGTTTTTTTTTTTCGGGTCCTGAACTTCCGGAGCCGTTTTGAGGCCCTAAACGACGTTTTTTGGGAAATCTGGGGGCAACATGGGTCCATGGACCAATGTTGCCCTTCCCAAAGTGGTAGTTCTCGGATAGATCTTTCTAACGAGCTATCATACGCGTCAAACGGAGATCGTATGCCAAGTTACGACCCCGGGAAATTGATGTACCAATTTACCCAAAACGGGGCCCACAATTTGGCGTTTCATCTTCTAAGGGTCGGTTTTGGAATGTGAAGGGTTTTCCATTGTTTCTCAATAATAAATAGGCCTTCGAGCCTCATTGTAACACAAGTTCGGAACAGTCAGAGGCATGTAGCCATCACATCTCTTCTCAGAGATAAGCTACCATCGCCCTAGCTAGTTTATTTCCATTTCTGGTTGTAAGCATATTTCGGTATTTTCCATGAAATGAAATATTATTTCCGCTGCATCTCTTTGTTTATGGTTATCGCATCTCTATATTTATGGTTATCTCTGTAATCTATTGCGTTCC
>APFE031582892.1:295137-349000 GCA_000404065.3 Pinus taeda | reverse complement strand
GTTAATTAACTAGTCTTCATTTAAAAAAAAACTTAATTGAATAATTGGTACATTTGATTTTTATATTAGTCATTGCATTTTTCATTTGAAGATAGTTTACCATCCAATGAACAATACTTGATTTACTTTGCCTCCGAAGGGGTAAATGATTTGTTTTTTTTTTTTTTAATTAAACCAAGGTTATCAGAGTTTAATTAAACTCTGCTTCAACGACTCTATCTGAAGACATTGGCCCATTTACAAATTTTCCCATAATTTGACATGTGAGCTATTGGTTGGTAAATGAAATTCCCGACACATAGTTGACAAGTGGGTGGATTTATATTTATACATGTAGGACTAGTCGGAATCATATTATTTTGTTTTTTGTTTTTTTACATCAAGAAAGAGATAGCTAACTAAAACATATAGCCATAAAGATAATATTTTAAAAATTCCAAATTATAATAATCATATATATATAGAGTAATAAAGGTGGTCAAGATTTTATTATATATAATAGTCTAGATTCAATAAATCTCAATCACTTGAACTATGGATAAAATCTCATATTATTTATAAGTAAAGGAAATTTAATAGAATATATAATTATTGGTCCGATGCAGAAGTTATATGGGTTACAAAATTCTAATTCTAGTGGATCTTATCATTAGTAATGTTATAAAATTTATTTTGATTGTATTTTTATGTGAAATTTATTTGAAATCTATCTAAAGTTATTGGAATTATAAGATTAAAGTTATTGGAATTATAAGATTAAATTGTGAAATTTGTAGAATTCAAATATTTTAGAGTTTTTATGAGTTTTAAGGTGTTGAATACATCTATATATTAAAAAAAATTAAATAATAAAAAACATGATTTGCACCAAAATTATATCGCTATATTCCAACAATAAAAAATCCCAAAACATAAAAAGTTAAACTATACTATGTCATAAACTCAACTAATACAATGACATATAGCCAACATTAACCAACATTTATTGTTTAAATTATTTGAGATCACTTCTGGAAGAACTATAATTTGACTAACCATAATATGTTCCTCAAGCAACATTCATATTCATCTCAACACCAAGCAAAAAGTTCTACTACCTGATTAGTTTGAGGATATTTCTGGAAAGGATCTTTAACTCGTCACACAATGAATTCCATAGCTACAATCAAGAAAGATGAGACGCAAACCATAGAAGAAAAATTAAAGCTTTAACATTTGTATATCCTAATTGGTTTCTTTTAAAATGCAGTGGCTTAAGAGTAGTTCACAACCTTGTGAAAATCATTATATCGCAAAATTTATGGGACCAAGGTGAAAAAACTAAGCATTATGGATTATTGGAGCTACCATCGAAGTTTTGCAACCATATCTAGAACTATGCATTCATTTACATACTATCAAAGTGCATCAATGTAACCAAAACCATAACACATAATGATCCAGGGGGATGTTGGTGGCCACCCACATATCCCATTTGGACCCCCGCAATTGTCTCTTTCAGTTTTTCAGTTTCCATAATTGTAGCACAATTTACTATTTTTAGCAGTTTTTTTTTTTCGGGTCCTGAACTTCCGGAGCCGTTTTGAGGCCCTAAACGACGTTTTTTGGGAAATCTGGGGGCAACATGGGTCCATGGACCGATGTTGCCCTTCCCAAAATGGTAGTTCTCGGATAGATCTTTCTAACGAGCTATCATACGCGTCAAACGGAGATTGTATGCCAAAGTTACGACCCCGGGAAATTGATGTACCAATTTACTCAAAACGGGGCCCACAATTTGGCGTTTCATCTTCTAGGGTTAGGTTTTGGAATGTGAAGGGTTTTACATTGTTTCTCAACAATAAATATGCCTTCAAGCCTCATTGTAACACAGTTCGGAACAGTTCAGAGGCATGTAGCCACCATATCTCTTCTCAGAGATAAGCTACCATCGCCCTAGCTGGTTTATTTCTATTTCTGGTTGTAAGCATATTTCAGTATTTTCCATTAATGAAATGTAGTATTTCCACTACATCTTTGTGTATATGGTTATCTCTGTATTTTGTTGTGTTCCTGTTTAAATCCGGATCACATAACTATACATTCTTCATGATCATGACAATAAACAACACAACCCATGCATACAACAAACCATGAATTTATAGGACAATGTTCCATCACTGTCATATTGACAAGTTTCACCACTTAAGAAATCATTCATATACATAACACACGAGACATTGCATTATTAACAACATAATAGATTTTTTCATAATGCATAAGAAATTCACATGAACAATGTACACTTAGTAATATGTATGTTGAAAGAAGTATGGAAATTAAAGGATGGTCTTCAACTCTCCACCCAACCATAGGCCAACCACACTACAATCTTTCTTGTATCCGATCACGCTTGAGCCAGATACAAAGACTAAGGGGATTTGTATCTAGGGATATCCATGCCCAAGGCTTAAAGACACAACCAAGAGAAGGAATCCACTATCTAGGCAGTTTCAAAGCCTAAGGAAAGCATCACAATGACTCACTTGCTCTCTGGTTAAAACACAAAGCTTCACTTGAGATCAAATGAATTCTATCTCAGTTTTGGGAGGTGGAATCATTGCTTATGGTGTTTTAACAACCACCTCTCAATCTACTATACAGGCAATTTCATATCCCTAAGGTAAGCACCACAGTGACCCAAATTTCCTTGTCCCAATGGTTTTACAACTAGGAAAAACGCACCAGATGGTTTCATAGCCCCAAGGAAAGCACCGCACTGATTTAGCTCTCCATCAAGCTCCTCATTATTCAATCAAGCTTAGACACACTATCCAGTGGCCTCAATACAATCTCAGGGAACATTTTCCCAATCCATAGAGCACAGGTTCAATTTGTGCTCATCCTTGCTTCTTTTGGTCTCCACACCAATAGTTGTGAACATAGTTCCTCTCTAGTGTCTTCACCTATAACTCCCTTGTTCCTTGGATTTTGGCACTCCTCGTGCTCTCTACACAACAACTTCTACGCCAATAACTTTTCCTTCTCCGCAACTTCCAGAAGACAGAAGGTTGAAGCCTGATCCTCCCTTATCTTCCCTCATTGCCATGAATTTTTGGTTTGTAACCTCTTTCTCTCTCTCTCCATGTTTCATGAGGAGAGGGAATGATATGATGTCGTTCTCCACTTAGGTTTCCCACTTCATGACTTCAATGCTCTTTGGCACAAGTGAGTCCATGGTCAGGTAGGTAGTTATGATAATTAAGGGTTGTTGGTATGGCCCACTCACGACATGCCATAGGAAAACCAACCCACATGCAATAGGCGCACACACATCCCTTCAAGCATGCAACAATTACTCAACAACCCTCACCTCAGAGCTTTGGATCCATATGTCCCTCCAGTTAGTCCAACCAATTAAATTTTTCTTTTAATTTATTTGATGTTTACACATGATTTCTTAGCCATCCATGGCCTCCATGTTGGTGTTACATTGTCATAATTTTAGCATTACAACAATAGGGGTAATGTGAGGGATATTACACTTAGATTCACCTCCTTAAGCATTGATGTACATCATTCTTTTCATCCATGTATGAGTTATTCTCAACTTGATTGCTTAAATATGTGTCTACAAGATTTTTTTCTTCTCGTCTTTCTTTCAATTCTTTAAGCTGAGATTTGGATGTAATTTTCATTCTCATTTATGTGACCATTAATGTTATAGTGGTTGAATTCATTGCTAGGATCTTTGCACTAGTGTGATGTGGCCATTTTATTTTTTTCCTTTCCCCTCTTTCCACTTCTTCCTCCCCTCCTTGGAAGGTTCCTAGTGTTCCATCCACTTTGAACCACTTGATTTCCCTTTCTTCTGGCCTATGTTTCCTAGGTTTTGTATACACCCTAGATACTTTAGGAGTATGTTATGGTTATTTTGAGAGACACTAAGAATTTTTGTCATGTTCATAGATTATGTGGTGAACTTTTGTATACTTTGTCGCTTTCTTTGCCTAAAGTAATGGCACTAGATACTTCAATCCTCCACGTGCTTGATAAGGTATAATTGTAAGTTTACAAGAGTTTTAAAATCCTATCACTTATTCATTAGAGGATCCCCTTCTAGCCTCAGGTTTCTATGTAGATTTCCCACCAAGTCATATCATGGCCCTCTAGTTTCAAATGAACGAATGAAATTTTATGTTCCTCCACTATTTGGTGAACACTAAAATAAACCTTGAACTATTGCAACCAATGAATTAATTTCAATGTTTCAATTCCCTTGATATGGCTTGATTTTGATGTTTTCTTCCATATTGAACAAGGAATATGAATGGTTCATGACAGTTGAATTGGGTTGCTCTTTCTCGAGTTCTTTCTTAGATTCCTTCTCTAGTTCTTCTTGATCCCTCATTTTCCCCTCTGATCTAACCTTTTAGTTGGAACCTTTGATTTCTCTTATTCCAAGCTTGTTTTCCAGAGCTACCACAATGAGGTTTATATTACAACTAGTATCTACGACTTGCTCTTCCAACCTTGCAAATATTTCCCTTGCCACATCTAGAGGGTTATTAAAAATATATTAGTTAGCCATAACTAGGGTTTTATAAATTTCTACTAAACCAAACCATATCCCTTGCAACTTCCCACAAGATACCAAAGAAACCCACTCTAATGCTAATATGATCCATAAATTGTCGCGGATTTTCCACTAGACAATTTGTCACAAAAGGTCTAATAAAATACTGCAAAATATATACTATTAAGGTTAAATTATTTGGATTCTAGATTTGTTACTATTGAATTTATTATTTATGCATGCAATATATAAAATGGAGAAAATATATAATAGGTAAGAGCAATCACTCGAAAACCACAAATATACCAAGAGATGACCTAGGAAACCCCTTTGGGAGAAAACTCAACAAGAAGGTGAGGTTTCTTTGATCTTTTTTGTCTAGAATGGAAATGACGCAAGTAGAAAGGAGAAAGGAACTATTTATGGACTTGAACGAGAATGTGGCCCATTAGTTACCATAGACATAAAAACGCCTCTATTATGCACTCTCTCTATCCACACTCATCTACTCTACTCTACTATGTAATAAAATGCAAGAAAAATGAATCCAACCCCTTTTCCTCGTAGTTTCCCAGTTATAGCACATCTCAATAACCAACTAGTAGTTAAATTTTACCCATTCAACCCTCAATATGAGTTACAACTTGACCCTTCAAATGTATTATTCATAGGTCCCGTGTAGCTAGTCCCTTTTCCATGTTTAACAAGATTTGATGTGGCATCCTCTCAAATTATGGAGACCAATCACAATAGGTCAACTTCCAAGACTCATAAATTTTGTGTTCGAACTTTGATTGATGTGATTCTTGCAATATTAGAAAGGTATTTAAGTGTACGATAACAGTAGGGGGTGTCATGCTTAAGAAAAAAATGTCTACCCCAGAAAATTGTCATTTCAGGCCTCAAACTAGCTGTAGAAGGTGTTTGATTCCAATTCTACAAATTGGGCCTCACCGTTAAAACTACTCTTGTATGTTGTTTTCTCTTATTTTCCACCCTAAAAGCATCAATATGGATGACACACAATATAATGATCCTATCCATATAATTAGTTAAGGTTTATTTAACCCTTTCTTAGGCCCCTCCTTCAATGAAAATACTAATGTGGAGAAAGGGTCAATCAACCCTTCCTTGGCCCCCTTTGGATGAGAATAGTACATAAGAGAAAGGGTAGGGAGAACTTTCTTGAGTTCCCCCGTGATGTGAATTCTATGTTGGAGAAAGGATCAATTATCAGTTTATTAAACTCCCATTCTGTGGGAATATTATTTTGGAGGAAAGATTGATCAAACTTAACTCAAGATTCCTTTCAATGAGAATTCAATGCTAGAGAAGGGTCAAGTTCCCCTCTCCTTGGTCCACCATCAGTAAAAATTCTATGTTACAGGAAGGGTCAAACACCCCTTCCTTAGGTTACTTCTCTATGAGAATTAAATGCTAGAGGAGGGATTAATGAATTTTTCCCCTAGGTCACCCTCCATCAAAATATCAAACTCAAGGAAGGGTTGGTTGAATGAACAACCAACCTTTATTTTATTAGAATACAAAATGTGGAGGATGCTAGTTTGACCCTTACCTAAGCTCCCCTAAAAAGTAATAATATACTTAAGGAAGGGTGTATGGATCCTTCCCTTAAACCCCCTATGACAAGAATTTAGTGTTAAGGAAGGATTGGCTAACCATTTTTTAGTCTCCCCCTCAAAAGGGAATTCTATGTGAGGGGAAGGGTTTCTTTCCCTCTACTCAACAATAATACTATGCTCAAGAAACGGTCATGTTTATGCCTCAATAATCCCCCAATTCATTTGATTTGGGGCGCCGTTTTTATATTGATAAGCATTAACTAAACCTACTTTCCCTTAGTGTTATTATTTTAAATTAATTTCATGATTGTATGCTTATGATTGAGATTGCAGTGATTGAAAACATGTTCGATACTAGTTTTTGGTAGTCCCATTATTAGATTGATTTGTCTTACAAGCTTTCCTTACACTCATTCATTACATTACCTACAACTTGATTTAAATTTTTTGTACCACTTAGGTTTAATTGGATATAACCTATTTTAACATACTATGTAGCCTTGTCTAAGGTCATAGAATATGTTTTATATCATGGGTTGGCTTATGATTGAGTTTTAGGAAAAATAGGTCATTTTTCCAAAGCACTATGTACAAGGTGCATTAAGAGTGAAATTGCCTCTTTTATGAGTTAAAATATTTTAGATGCCTAAGAGTCCTTCTAACATTAACCAACATCTTAAAATCCTATATAACATAGAGATTGAACAAACTTACAAAATCAAATCTGGGTAAAATAATAGTTTGAATAAATCAAATTTGGGTAAAATAATAGTTTGAATAGGATTTGGACTTTTATTAAAGAATGCATTTGCACATAGTTTCTAGGTAACCCTTGAGTTGACAATTTGACTCAGAAGATGCTTATAGTTTCTTGGGGATTGTGAAATAAATACACACAATTGAAGGAATTCAAATTTGAAGTATGCATGATAACATGTGTTTATCTATGAGGTGTGGATGAGTTGGTTTGTGTGGGGTTCAGCCCCCATTAGGTCATTGGTTCAAATCTCATGGGGAGAGATTGATTGGGGAGCCACCTATGGGGCATAAGTCAATCATCTAATATTGGAGTTGACCCTAACCTAGACTCAACCTAGTTAGAAAAAAACACACATGTTTATGGTCTCTCATAAAATTAGGTAATTTAACTTTGACATTTATAAAATAAACTTACCTATCCTATGCACACTTCTTCAATTAAAAACTCATATAAATAAATTATAAATTTATTAAATCTCAAATTAAATAGATAAACTCCACACATGCTTGAGTTAATTTATTTTCCACTCTCCATATTTATTTTTAGCTTAGTCTAACTAATAGAAAATATGCCCTTTTTTGCAGCCTTTTTTCCTATTTATTTTTTATCAAAATTAGGTAGAGATTTTTAAGAGTTGTACTTTTTAAATTGTTTAATTTGCAAAATTCAAATATCCCATAAATTTTCAAAATATTAAATCCATTTAAATATTTAAAAATGTATTTTAAATAACAAGAAATCACAATATAACCAGAAATTATATCTCCTATGTTAAAGAAAAAATCATTACATTTTAAATATTTGTTTTTAATCAACATTTACTACTAATAAGCAATAATTGATTTACCAAGTCTCTTCGAAAGGAGTGAATGATTTAAGCCCAAGTTTATTTTCAAATTAGCCAGCAAAAAGTTTTAATTGAACTCTGCCTCAACGGCTCTATGGGAAGGCATTTTTTAATGTGTTTAGATGACACTGGAATTTTCCGACCATAACACTTTTCCCGAAAATATATATTAATTATTTATATTAATATGACATTATATTAAAAGTTTAAATATTATGATGGTATATAATAAAGATAGACAAGATTCTACTGAGTGTCCACCATTTAGCGTTTATTTCGAAAAAATAAATAATAATGATAGAATATATTAAAAAACAATGTATATTTCATTAAACAAAATCATTTATGAATCCAAGATAGAAGTTCCAATGATTACAAAATCCAAGTGGATTTCATTATTATAGGTTATAAAAAAGTTTTTATTTTAGCGGAGAGATTTGTTGGAATTAAGTTGTAAAATTTATATAGTTTAGAAAATCTAAGTGGATTTCATTATTATTAATGTTATAAAAAAGTTTTTATATTTCAATATAGAGATGGCTTGGAATTAAGTTGTGAAATTTATATAATTTAGAAAGTATAAAGATTAGTCGGAATTAAGTTGTAAAATTTATATAAATTAAATGTTTTTAAAGATTTTTCAGGATTTAGGCATAAAAACACTTATTTTAAATAATAAAAAATAAGATTTTGTGATGTAGTCTGATTCACATCGAATGTTAATATTATTAATTTATTTCGTCTATATAATAATGTAATTCGCTGTTTGTCACATTCAACGCTAAACAATATAAAATACCCACACAATTGGACAATATGGAAGCAGGCCAAAAGGGGATTTCAAACCAATACGTAGTCTTTAAATTTTTTAAACCTTTTTATCAGTCGCTACGAAATAATTTCGCAGCATCCGTTTCCAAATGAACTATGCAGTTGCTACAAAATAATTTTATAGCATCATTTGCTACGAAATAATTTCGCAACGCTCGTTAAAATTCTTGTACAACAATTTTCAGAAAGCTGAAATGACTCACTCTTTTCCAAACCGATTCTCCATAGCCCAAACATGCTTCTTAACACAATAAACAAATTGTTTTTCCTTTCTTCAGGTTTGCAATTTATTACAAATGTGGGAATTGAAAACCAATCTAAGGGATTTTCACAGCATTCCAAAACAGGGGTACACTATCTTACTATTGTAACATCACTCCAATCACTAACAGAAAACCACACAACCACTATTCTAGGGCGCAGCCACACATTCCTTCTACAAAATTTACAACAGGAATCCCAAAAGACAAATGAACAACCACACAAATTTGCCAATCGAAAATTAGACAAAGAGGCATTTTGACTATACGCCAAAACAAAGTGTTATGTTTTACTATAAAAACATTCAAACCACTATAAATCTCACACATTCACTCCAGAGTACAATGGACATTCCTCCACAGGGTTTTGAAACCATTATAAGAAGAATGCCAAAGATGCATGAATAAATCACACAACAGTTGAAGCGACAATGCACCAACTCTTAGTATCAATCAATTCAACAACTTACAGGGTCTTAAAAATAACCAAACACATAGGAATATATTATGAATTGACAACGATTCACAACAGAAAATGATTCGGTGTAACTACAAAGCTTTGATTCATTAATAGTCACACAACTTACAACCCAGCACTGTTGTTTATTATGCCATTAACACAAAAATACCTTCCATTCACACATATTGAAGGTACAAGCATCTGCAAAACCTCAGAACTATAGTTACATAAAAGAACAACAAGTTCCTCTCTTCTCTCCCTCTCCCTTCTCCTCTCTCTTCTCTTTTTCTTTTTCCTCAAACACTCTTTTTTATTGTCTCCCAAAAGGAACAGACTATGACTACCAAGAGTCACAAAGTATAAATCGTTTCCCCTTCTCCACAAAATAAGAACAAATAAATAAATAAAAAATAAAAAATAAAAAAGCAATCTATATTTACATTAGAAAATAACTTCTCCATCTTATATCTAAAAATCAAAACTCCTTTTCTAATGTAAATATTTACAATTTCTTACAAAACATTTAAAAATTCCTCCCAACATTACCATGTGACTTTCTCATCACATTCGTAAGCTCTCACATCTTGTGCTCGGTCTATGCACCTGCATCATTTTGTCAAAAATTATATCATTAAAATTTAAAAGAGTTAAATTAGATGTGTCCTACCAAAGTCATTATTTCACTCGGAATATATATTTTTAGTTAGAATCCAATAATTTTTGGATTGCAAAATCTTAAATTTTTAGTGTGACAATCATAATTTTAATGATAAATTCAACATTATCATAAAACCTATAGATCACCCCAAATTTCAAGTAAGCTTATTTTTAAAAAATTCTGCCTACTTCCTCTATTGAACCTGTAATTAAAGAAAATACTACATCCCCAACCACAGGAGTAATCTTTCTCTCCCCCATTGGTGAACAAATCGTGGGAGAAGAATTAGAAATTCCTAGTGAAGGGGAGGGATTGGAAACTTATTCTGAACAACCATTGCTAGAGGAACTAGAAAGATTAGAAGAACACTATCTTAGCTCCGAAGAATCTATCATGGCTGAAGAAGAAGGAGAAGTACATAATGTCCATGATGAAGAGGATAGAATTGGAGGCAGGGAAGAGGAAGAGGTAGAGGTAGAGGAGGGGGCAGAGGCAGGGGGAATTAAGATCTTTCAGGATTCCCTATTATTGATGAAGATACAACCCTCACAATGAAAAATATATCACCTCGATTCTTCCCAATTTGCATGGGAAAAGAAACGAAGATCCAGAGACATTTCTCTTCAAATTTGAAGTATTATGCAGATCATATGACTATCTACATGATGCTCAAAAGTTGAAATTATTTCCTGCCACATTAAAAGACTGAGCATTAAAATGGTTCATGAGTCTAGGAGTGCATTCCATCACAACATGGGCACAAATGAAGGAGGCTTTCTTGGGCAAGTACAAAGACTATTGTATGTCTAGTAACCTTAAAGATGAAGTCTTCAAAATGACATAGAAAGAAGATGAGAATCTTGAATACTTGGTAGAAATATTTGTTTATAATGTTAAAAGAGCAAAAATGGATAATTTGGATGAAGAAACCTTAAAATATCTTTTACTCAGAGCCATTATAGATGAATGGATCGATATAATTAACCTAATAAGAAAAGGAGATATCTCCCAACTTCCATTTGCATATATTTGTGATTTGTGTGTACATATCTCAAGGGGCAAAGAAAGAGTTGGAAAGAGTCCTAGAGACCCTATCTTATCAATAATAACAAGTCTGCAACTAGAACAATTAGTAGGGAAGAAATAGGAAATCTGCTTGACACCTTTAAAACAGATATTTTAGGGAGCTTAAGTGAAAAAATAAACACCCTTAAAATACAAAACAAGCAAAATTTCGAAAATGATGCATTATCTATCTTTTGTCCCAAATGTCGGAAGAAACATGCTCTGAGAGAATGTCCCTTAGACTAAAAAATTGTAGAAACCCGTGTCATATGTGCAGATAATCATGATACAAAGGAATGTCCATCCTTACGAGGTCTCAAGGTTGTATTCAATGACGAAGGAATCACAAAACCAGTAGACCCTCTCTACTTTTTAGCTAGAATACCATGGAAAAAACCCCAACCAAATCAATCACAAGGATTTAGACCACAACAATTTTCCCAATCTTCACAAAGTAATTGGAATCTAGCCTGGCAACCTTGGGCTCTGCTACAATCACAACCTTGGAATCAAGGATGGAAAAATCCTTATGGAGCCTATGCTCAATATCAACAATACTCGCCATCCTACATACCACCACAATTCTTAACCCCGTCCAATCAAATTCCTCAAACCAATCAATTGCTACAAGTCCCAGTGCAGAGTCAAAACCCGCAACTTTCCCTACCATTTCCACAAAAATCAAATCAACTACCTGCTCAACCACTTCCAAATCCTAATAATAAAGTACCACAACAACCAGTATACAACATGGAGGGTCAGAATCCTCAAACTTATGTAATAACCCCACTAGACCTAAGCAATGTTCAATTAAGGTCTGGAAGGGTATTACCAAGAAAACCTCTTGTTGTCATTCAAAAAACAAAATCAGATCTTCAAGAACATAAGAATCAGTCAAAAGAAAGAGAGACCTCTCTCCTAAAAGAGAAACTAGAGAAACAAAAGAAATTCCAATAAATGCTCCTATCATAGAACAACCTTAAATATCAGTTAAACCACCTTTCCCAGAAAGATTAAAAATCGATGAAGGAGTAGAGAAGCAAATTATCTTTCCCGATTATAATATGATGGATGAATTGAGAAATGTCTGTATTAATATTCCTTTATTGCAAGCCATAAAAGAAATACCAATTTTTGCAAAAACAATCAAGGAATTAAGTACACAAAGATCAGGAAGAAAAAGAAAAGATATAAAAAGGATTCAGCTAATCGAAAAAATTGCAAACATTATGATGGGGAAGAAAACAATCCAAAAATATCTAGACCCAGGAAACCCCATTGTAAAATTTTTTACATCAATGGAACTGAAATACCAAACACACTGGTTGACCTAGGGGAAGCCATAAACATAATGAGAAAACAAGTTATGGACACACTTAGACTTCCTAATCTTCAATACACACCAACTTTGTTGCAATTAGGAGATAGAACTGTTATTAAACCAAATGGTGTGTTAGAGGATGTTTGTGTATCCTTAGATTCTTGGGAATATCCTGTTGATTTCATGGTCTTAACACCCAAGAACAATCTAGGAGGACATCCCTTAATTCTAGTAATACCTTGGTTGGCTACAACAGATGCTTTCATTGGTTGTAGGTCAGTTGATATGTTTATCTTAGATGGAAATTATACAAAGAAATTTACATTATACCTCCCTGCAAGAACAACAATAGATACAGAAACTAAAGAATGGATAGAATATGGAGAAGACATGCAACCTATTTTTGTCACTAAACAAGTAAAAAAGGAAGACAAACTTTTAAATCTGCTAGAAAATAATGAATCTTCCTCACATTATGAGCATAGTCGAAATGAATATCTCTCCTCCAAATAAGTATCATTGTTGTCCATGGAAAATTTGGGAATTCCTCGATAGAAATCTTCCCAGGAAAAACCTTAAATATCAATGAAAACTTGGAAGAAATTCAAAAGAAACAATTGATAGAAATTTTACAAAAGCATTCTTCTGCTTTTATATGGGAATATACTGACATGAGAGGGATTGATCCTAAAACTTGCATACATCATATCTACATTGAATGAAATGCTAGACCAATTAGAAAACCTCAACGAAGAATGAACCCAAATCTAAAAGAAATTGTTAAGGAAGAAGTGTAGAAGTTACTAAATGTAAATTTCATTTATCCAATATCTGACAGTCAATGGGTTTCACCCTTAGTAATCGTCCCTAAAAATAATGGAAAATGGAGAGTATGCATCGATTACAGGGAATTGAATAAAGTAACATTAAAAGATCACTTTCCACTACCTTTCATAGACCAGGTCTTAGATACTTTAGCAGGAAAAAGATATTTTTCCTTTTTGGACGGGTTCAATGGATACAACCAAATTCAAGTGGCCCCTGGAGATCAGGATAAAACCACATTCACTTGTCCATGGGGAACTTATGCTTACCAGGTACTTCCCTTTGGGTTATGTTATGCTCCTGCAACATTCCAAAGGGTAGTCCTTGGCATTTTCTCTGACCTTATCCATGATTGTGTGGAGGTATACATGGATGATTTCACAGTCTATGGGGATTATTTCAATGAAGCACTAGGGAACTTGAAGAAAGTCTTAATAATATGTCAAGAAACAAACCTCTCATTAAGCCATGAAAAATGTTTAATGATGTTTAATGAAGGAATTGTTTTAGGTCACCATATTTCCGAAGATGGAATTAAGGTAGTCTCATCTAAGGTGGAAGTCATTTCCAAGTTATCAATGCCAAGTTGTCAAAAGGATGTCAAATGTTTTCTTGGTTTTACTAGATATTATAGAAGATTCATAGAAAAATTCACAAAAAATGCATCCCCACTCTTTAAATTACTTACAAAATACTGTGAATTCAGTTGGGATTCTGAATGTCAAGTTTCCCTTGAAACATTGAAAAAGAGAATTTCTGAAGCACCCATATTAAAAGGACCTAACTGGAAATTACCTTTCCATATCTCAACAGATGCTTCTGATTCAGTCTTAGGAGTTGTTTTGGGACAAAAAGATCTCACTCCATATTCCATTTATTATACCAATAAAAAGTTAACCACTGCAAAGTTAAATTATATTGTAACCGAGAAGGAGTTCTTAGCTATGATTCATGCCATTAATAAATTCAAACATTATATAACTAGCTACGAAACTTTTGTCCACATAGAGCATTCTGTCATTAGATACTTAATGAATAAACTGGTCACTAATGGAAGAATAACCAGATGGCTCCTACTTTTACAATAATTTAACATAACCATTCTAGATAATCCAGGAAAACAAAACACAATTGCCGACTTTCTATCTAGAATAAAAAAAGTAAACAATGATCGACCCGTAGAAGATAAATTTTCCTGATGAATATCTTTTTGCAGTATCTACTAAATCACCTTGGTATGCAGATATTGCTAACTATTTGGCCACAAGAAAAATGCCATTTCATTTAACTCCTAGAGAAAAAAGAAGAATAGTCCACAATAGCACGTCCTACTCATGGATAAATGAAGAATAGTATAAGACAGGACCAGACCTCATCATCAGAAGATGTGTTTGGGAGGACGAAATACTAGAGATACTAAAATTTTGTCATGATGAGCCATGTGGAGGACATTTTTCTAACAAGAGAACCACTTACAAAATCCTGCTTTTAGGATATTATTGGCCTTCCATTTTTTAAGGACACCAAAGAATATGTTAAGATATGTGACAATTGTCAGAGAATGGGCAAGCCTACTCCTTCAAATGAGATGCCACTGCAACCACAGCTACTTATCGAACCATTTGAAAAATGGGCACTGGATTTTGTTGGACCAATTAGCCCACCTTCAAAGCAAAAGAAGTATATTTTGGTATGTACTTATTATGTCACTAAATGGGTAGAAGCTAAAGCACTTCCTTTTGCTAGTAAAAATATTGTAGTTTCATTTCTTTTTGAGGATATTTTTACTTGTTTTGATGTGCCAAGAGAAATTGTAACAGATCAAGGGACACAGTTAACATCCAGACTAGTGCAGAAGCTTGTGGACCAATACAAGATGAAACATTGGAAGGCAACTTCATATCATCCACAAGCCAATGGACAAGTTGAGTCCACAAATAAAGTGATTGAAGCTATCCTTACAAAGATTGTACATCTACACAGGAAAGACTGGGTGGAAAAAAATTCCAGTAGCCTTATGGGCCTATAGGACTATGTGGAGGAATACTACAGGACATACTCCCTATGAACTTGTTTATGGGAAGCAAGTATTACTTCCAATAGAGTTCCAGATCTAGACCTATAAGACAACATTCTAGTTAGATCTTGATCTGACAGAAGCCCAGAAGAAAAGGATGACACAATTAAATGAGCTCAATGAGATCAGACAAGAAGCCTTTCAGAGGACTAGGTTAGTGCAACAACAGAGGTCAAGATGGCATGATAAGTACATTAAAGAAAGGAAGTTTCATCCGGAAGATTGGGCATTGCTCTTTGATTCAAAATTCAAAAATTTTCAGGGGAAATTCCAAACCCATTGGCTTGGACCTTATGAGGTTGAGAATATCTTTGATAATGGTGCAGTTAGAATAAGAACTATTGATGAAGAAAGAACTCCTCTATTAGTAAATGGACATCGACTCAAGCTTTACCAGAAACCATTAAAAAGAGAGGAATTTGTCAAAATATTTCAGGATAATTCAGAACTAAATATGGTCAAGAAGAATTCTTCTTCTTTTCCACCTTAGAAATTTTCATTAAGTTTGTTTCTTAAAAAAAAAAGAGAGAATATATATATATATAATATATATATTATAATATGAAAAAAAAATGTATAAACATGAAAACCAATATATTGTTGGCATGTTTATACAGAAAATTTAAAGTGAAAACCAATTTATTGGCACTTCAAATTTTCTTTTCCAAAAAAAAAAAATATAATAAAGATCATCTACTAAAGTTTTCTTTCTCTTAAGCTGCAGAAACAACAACTTTCTGCATCTCGTCCAACTTTCTGTAACTTGGACAAGTTTTTGCAACCAAACAAATTTCTACAGTCTAATAATTTTTAAGTCTACAAGAGTGCTTGATGATCTGGGTTAAAGGACAGTTGACAGCGATGCACCTGGAGAAGATCAAAGGACAACAAATGAGGTTAGCAACAAAAAATTAAAGGTACTTGTTGCTTTAATTTAACAATAGGGAAATATATATAGCATGTATGAGTAAGGAAATACAGTACTAAAGTGAAATCATTATAACCTAAGGGTAATAGCCGTCTAATGAAATATCATATGCCACCACTCTAAATGTCATGTCACGACCTTGTGCCGAATCTGCCAAATTAATTATCAAACCATAATTTTGAATGCACCTAACAGTCGAATCCATTTCCATAATCCTCTTGATAACCCATCCATTCTTCCCTATTGCTACACTCCTCTATTCTTTCACAATCACACCATCTTTCTGCCAGCCAGCAAACCCGACCAGTCCCATTTTCCTGTCAAGGTAGCTAATATTTGAGGCAAAGCATCCTTCAGCATGGGGGTAATTGTTCGGACTGAGCCAGCAGGAAAGTAATTCCTAGAGGGGTACCCACAAACTAGGGAGTTGCTGCAAAGAAGACAATGGCTGCAGTTCATTGAGAAGTTTAGCGAATTCCACAAAGAGGTAACCAAGACATTTGCATGTTCTTTCGATGGGATGGAGGTTGAAATTGGGGACATCAAGCTCATAGTAATGGAGTCTATGATTGCTGAGGCCACCAAGTTTCCAAGGCATGGAGAAAAGTGGTTTAAAAATAGAGGGATTGATAATGAAGACTGGAGGGTTTTCCTTAAGAATCTAAACATGGACACAACAGTCTAAAAAAAAGGTATTCCAAGCTCTACTCTTAAAAATAAATGGAGAAACTTATTTCTTGTGCTTCATAAGTTTATGACTTGTGAGGGTAGGTCTGGAGAAATGTACTTTTATCATGTTAGAATGATGATTCACTTCTTGGAGGATCATCAGATGAACCTCCCCTATTTTCTCTTGAATAAGATCAGGAAAATGGCTGCAAATGTTCAGAAGAAAATGCATAGAAAACACCATGTACCATCATGGTCTGGTGAAAATATTGGTTGAATTTCACCTCCAAAGTACAGGGGATGACTGGGAAAGTTTCTTAATAAAGAATCATTTCGAGGAAGAATCCCCAGAAAAACCAAGTAGCAGCATGGCCCTCAGGGGGAGAAAAAGAACCATAGAAATGACAAAGGAACAAGCACCTCAAACTCAGACAAAGGTAACAGAAGAAGAGCTACCTAAAGTAAATATTTTGCAGAGAATGAAGAAGGAAAACCCTAGAATAAAGAAAGCTAGCCCAAGAAAAGAAGAACTCTCATGAATTGAAACCTCTCCTCTAAAAGGAAAATCAGATAATAAGAGGAGGAAAGTGCAAAAAATACAAACCCCGGGGTTGAGAAGGAGCACAAGGTTGAGCACGACTCAACAAACAACCCCAAAAACTACATAATACATCAACTTGGAGGAAAATGACCCGATCGAAGAGGAGCCAACAGAAAACACTCCGACAGAGATTGAGCCAATAGAGGATGAGCCAATTGGAAGCCCTGGGGATTCTCCAAAAGGGTCACCAAGGTCATCACCGCAACCTTACGTCTCACTTCTAGGAAGCCTGATACATAGTCCAAGTATTGACCTTGCACAACATGAAATATATGACTACATAGAATCACCAGAAAGGAAGGTGACAACAACAAAGGAGGAAATACAGAGCCCTGAAGAAGGAAGAAAACAGGTGAATGAACAATCGGCTTCAAACATCTTGAAGCAGGAGATCTTTGAACTAGAAACACTGAATTGGTATCTTAAAAATGAAAATCGTGCCTTAAAGACACATAGTGAAATACAGATCACCAAGAGCGACAATCTAATCCTACATCTAATCTTGTGGTATAAGAAAAACAAGAAGCTGAAGAAAGAGAGCAAAATTATGTAGAGAGAGATAATTAGTTCAAATTACAAAATCCTAATGAGGAAGCCTAGAATTCAAATCTCTGCCAAAAACAAGAAAACAATGAAACAGGGAGATAATAAACAAGATACACAAGCAAAAGACAAGGAAGAAGTGTATGAGGACATAGAACATCTCCAGTTTGGGGGAATGTAGAGTCTGAAGATTGTTCTAAAAAATAGAGCATCACTTCTAGCTGCAATTGATTACATTGTGGCACTAAACAATGATGTTTTCATGGCATCAGATGGAGGAAACATGGGCCTTGTGATAGGTACTATGGCTTCTTCCCCATGTTTATAATTCTATTGCGTATTCTATCCATGGTTGCATCATGAATTTTATTCATATATGATTGTGCAACAGGGCCATAGGGCATAACTCCCAACAAAAGAAAAATTCTTCCTTACTTCCTTGAAAAAACATTGCCTGAAGAATATTTTGACGACATTGTGAGGCATCTTCATGATGAATCACTTGGGAAACCAATATTCAAAACGGAATCAGGGCGTGACATCGTGGATTAACTTTTTCTTGAATGTATGTGCACTAAACAGTTTAAAGAGCACAGGTAGTCACATTCCTTATACAGTCAGCCATGAGAATATGATTGAGCAACAATCCCCAACTGAGGATTTGTAAACAGTGAACATAAATGTCCACTGATCCTAAATTATTAGCTCTCTAGAGAAGTAGAATACTCATGGATAATTGAAAGTCCTATATATGGCGCTTTTCCTATTCTGATGTTTTTACAGGAGACCACATTTTTTTTTAAATTATCTAAGGCTACAACAAACAGAGTTGTTGCTGAAAATTTGCGATAACTGTTTGCGCAATTCCTCCTGGGACAGTGAAGAGATTGACGGTAGGGCCACTACTGTAGATGTAAATTCGCGGATGGGTACTCAATCTGTAGGTCGGTGCTGAAAATATTGCACTTAGAGGTGTAATTAAAAATATATCTAGCTTGCTGCAAAAGAAAAGGCAAGCGGGTATATGCAATTAAGAAAATACATGGGGATATTGCACAGCAAGACAAGCCTTGTTGTCCCTCTTCATAGTAAGCCATGTTGGTATGTTAAACATGAAAAGTAGAAGCAGGGAGGAAATGGTGCAAGCTTATGGAAAAAGGAAGAGAGAACACTTGAATGTTAAAAAATGGGAATATATATTTTCATAGGAGGATGGTTTTTGGAGACTTTGCGTTATAGGGTGGAGAGAGACACACAGATAATGAAAAGGAGATAAGAAACTCTTTTTGGGCGTAGACTAAGACATGGGAAATAATGAAAATAGAAGATTGAGGAGGAAAGAGAACATCGGGTGAAATGTTGATAGAAATATGCTAGTAGAGGCGTTAATTGATCTATATATTGGCATGCATGAATGAAGGAAATAAAGGAAGAACAAGTTGTTGTTGAGGAGAAGGAGTCACAGTGGTTAGAAAATTCCTGTTGGGGATTGCGGGTGGAATCACTATGGAACCCTTGGAATCCTGTGTGTTTTTTTTATTGGATGGAGCATATTCCCTTGAGCACTTCACTACTCAGGCTTTGAATCTGGCATGGGTGTGGATATCTACAAGATATATTATAGTGCAGATTAACCTATGGTTGGGGGGAGAGTCGAAGTCCCTCCTCTAGTTTCCCTTACCTTTGAATAAATAAGATAAGTGTTATTCCTTGTAAATTCTTGTAACATGAATGAAAAATGATTATTTCCTATATGTTCAAGGGAGTTTATGCATGCATACCCGACGGTGTACAACAATCAAGACTTCTCTTATTGCCACATGGTTCATTAGTTATTTTTTCTTAATATGAGTGTGAGTGGTAGCTAACTTGCTTGATGCATGGTGTTTATGGGAATGCTTGGATATCCCAATAAATCATATGCTAGTTATCTTGTATTTTGAAGGTCTAGGCAGCTCATCACCATGACTATAGATTACATGTCATTCCTTTAACAACTACAACAATGTGTGCATGGTTGTGTGTGGATGCTTGAGGTGCAACAACATTGTTGATCAAGACAATGTGTTCATGTATGCCTTAATGAGATGTCATGTGCTTGTTCTCATGATATGAGGGATTTAGTAATCCTTATGCTATTGGTATGCTTATAGCAATTGTATGGCTCAGTTGGATGTTTAAGTATATATGTTTGTTTATTTATTTGTTGTTGTGGTGTGTAGCTCCCATGATTTTCAATTTATATATATAACACGGAGTCTCTATGACTGGAAGTGGGATTTTTAATGTGTGAATATGTCTATCATGGATTTTATGTACTTTTCATGTATCATTTACCATTACCTCCTTACTCTTGTAATAACATGATATGCATGGATGGACTAGAAAATTCAGGGAAGAGACCCTACATTCTATGGGTGCACGGTAGAGGCGAGGACCTCATGCCATGGCATTAAACCTATGAGCTTGATTACTCAACCATTTCTCACAGAGCGAGAGGAGAAAAGGCATAAGGATAATTCTCTAAGCGTTGACACGGAATCAACATAAGGGATTTCCCTTCATTTAATGGATAAAATCTTGTCAAGCACCTAGAGTTGAGTGGGTGTGTCACCCCAAGTCCCTCCCAGTATATGGGAGCCCCAAGACAGAGAGTCTTTCTATCAGGGGTTGAAGAGTGTTCATGCCGTGGGTCACTGTATGGTGTGTTTGGTTGCCTATGAGTCCCAAAAATGTCTTCCTTGCAACTGGTTTCTTCCTACAAGGAGTATACAAACAAATGAGTGGTGTTAGTGATTAAGCATGGACTAAAAAGGAATTGAATGGGATGGAAACATTGCATAAAAATAACTAAACTAAAGCTAGACTAAATAACATAAAGCACACTTGTGAAGCAAAACAAATAAATAACAGAGTAGGAAAATGATACTATTTATTGATTGTTGGTGGTGGAAAAGTTAATGACACTTGAAGAGAGTTGCTTGAGAAATGGTGCTCAATAGCTCTCAACAAGGATTTCCCCTTCTCAATCTCTTTTGCAAGCTCTTACTCTCTCAAAGAAGCATATAAAAATCTCTACAATGGTGGAATTATCTTCACAATGGTATGCTAGATTGCTTTAGAGCAATTTTGGCAACATAAAAATGCACAACTTCTTCTTCTTTTTTTGGCTCTAAATGCACTTATATTTATATAAAATTTAAACACTCCTTCCCTCCTTTGGCTCATCAATGAGGTTGTTTTCCTCATAAATGAGATGGATGCTACCATCCTCCTACCATTAAGGTTTATTGGAACTCAAGGCTCGAATGGTGATCCCATCATGTCAAGAGATGAAGTGTTTTTCAAGCAAGTCTACATCCCAAGGTGTTGACTAAGCTTCTAGCGACCCTCGTGGCTATCAAAGGAAAAGTCATGATGTAGTGAATTTTTGTCTTTGTGGCACCCACGAGGGTTGATTTTTTAAGTACAAATTAGGAATCATTTTTATTTTTTTATTTTCATAATGTTTCGAGTGAAGAATGTAGCCTTTATACATGTTGATCATTGACTCTGAGTTTCTTCCATTGCGTACAAATGAGTGTACCATTTTCTCATAATAAAAGTCACAGACCCTGGGAGGCTCAAATATGCTTTTCACACACTAATCCATAATTAGTTGATCCACAAGAAAATCTTTCTTCCATCACATCGTAGCTTGTGGAGTGGTGGTCTTATTCAATTCTAGTGGAAGGCACAGTGAGATGATAAGGGGACTTCCTAAGTGAGTAATTCTTGATGAACCTTGAAGTTCGTTATAATGGTGAAATGTAATTTTACATAAGGGCCCAAGCTCTCGTGGGGCCTAGGATGGGGTTGGCATGTGAGTATGACATGGACTAAATGCGAACGTGGCACATGACAGTGTCTCATGTGGCATCCAGAATTGATCTTTTTGGATGGCATTGTGGCCTATAACTAAGTGACACATGGTTCCTTCAGAAGAGGCCATGTGGTAGCATGATGTCAACATGACATCATTGTGGGATGATTTCAACATGATGTCATCACGAGTCATAGACCCCAGATGTAGAGGGATTAGATCACGATAAACGGAGGTTGGAGAACAAGAAATCCACACTGTAATTAACATGAGAAATGTCCTTCATCTGTAGGGCCCTTTGTTGTGGTAGTAGATCAAGGATGGTGGAGGTCGTAGTTAATGAAGTCGGGGAATGGAAACTTCCCCATTGGCATACAAAAATATGTTTGCCATGCCCCATAGGTTTGGAATCTCACCTTGATTAGTCGAGATGGATAAGGGGCATGGTTGAGGCCACAAAGGAGACCATTGTTGAGGTGACAGTGCTACGAAGACTAGTTAAGGGAAGGATCCAAAACAACACGGCTTGGTGATGTGGCGAGGAGCTATTAGCTGGACTTTGAACAACCATAGATTTTGGTTCGGGTATCATATTTCCATAAAACTTCTATACTTGGAAATCTCTTTATGAGTTAAATACGATGGTGGATTCCAAAGTTAATTCTGCTAAATTTGGGAAAGGAGGAAATTTTATAACCTATTTCCATAATGAGACTATGGAGGTCAGATTAGGACAATGTAATACCTCCCACTAAGCTAGTTTAGGCTAAGGGGGTGGGAGGTAGTGTTACAGACTAGTTAAAAAGATAGAGAGAAAAAGATTGGATCACAAGTATTCATTAAGGGGGAGTATGAAGAATTGGCTCCTATTTGTGATGTTTAAATGCATTGTAATGTGTTAATGAAATAGACCAAGCATAGAATTCTGCTTAAGCTTTAGACATGACGAGAAAAGAGACATGGTAGGGATGGATATTAAGTAAGAAATTCTCGGAAATATTTAGGAAGATACAATTGGATATATTTATGGTTGAACTAAATATCCAATTATGGGATAAGTTTTACGGTCACTTATTGTTTATAAAGGGACCAATTACACAATAAAAAAATCACAATAATGGTTTAATTGAATAGAATTCTCCTCTTAGAGAATTTCTTCAATATAAACTTTTTGTGTCATTTTCTTCATAATTATTTACATAAATTTGCACTCAATTATTAAAACTAGAAAATGTCTTGATTGATATGATTAAAATTAAAGTAATGATTTGTTATTCTTGAGCTAATTTACTTTTCCTAGAATTATAAGTTATTTAAAACTTTACATAAATTAATTTTATTAATGATTTAAAATTAAAATCAAAACATTTTAGTCATTAACATATGTTTATTTTAGTACTAGCACAACGAGTTGAGGATGGGCCTTCTTAGCAAGACAACCTACGATCAAACCTTATGGGGGTGGTTGTGCCTATGCTAAGGGGGAGACATGCTAAAAGAATCCAGTTGATTAGGGTTGGTGTGGCCTAGGTCGCGTGCGATTCTTGGGTGAATTTGACGGTTCAATTGTCTATGGGTCGACGGATTAGATGCTTGTAGGTAGTGGGTAGTGGCTTCTCAAGCCATGGGTCAAGCCTCGAGGATCACAGACAACTTGCCAAAAAAAATGTTTATTTCTAATTTGGAATTTATTAAGTATTTAAAATAAATATTATTATTATATTAAATTATTATTTCTTTTCTAAAAAAATATCCTTATTTCTAAAAAAGAATACACATATTTCTTGGTTTCTTCTTAAAAGTATTAAATAGCTCAAAAGGTCATTATACAATATATTCATTATAAGTGAGTAGGATATGATACATAAATCTCCATCAACCAAATTACATCTAATTAATTAATATATAATGTATATATATCAAAATAAATATAATTAATCAAATTTTACTAAATTTTCAAAATCTAAAAATTAATATTATTTAAAATATTATTACTAAAAAATCTTTTTTATTTTTATTATACTTTTAAAAATATTTTTATCTATGAAAAGAATTAATAGTTTTTTAGATTTTTTTTATCATAATTCACTTATATATAAATGAAAAAGGTGATTAATGTTAATTAATAATGATATGGTTTATCTTATTTTAAGAGTAAAATATTACCAAGATTTTTTTAATAAGCATTGAGAAAATATTTTCAAGATCACTATATTTTTTCTCACTTGAAAAGTCAATAAATTAAATTAGACAATTTGAGAAATAATGCTTTTCATATTTAATCTTCTTAATTTCTCTAAAAAGTTTATATTTCATTGATGAAATTTGAACAAAATCACTTGGAAAAAAACCTAGATAATTATTATACTATAAGTATTACTTATTTTAATAAGTTGTATTACTAATTCAATTAATTTTAATAATAAATCAATTAATTAATATATAGTATTTTTTTAATCAGATATGTAATGATGCAAGCATTACCGAATCATTTAAATTAAAATACATTTCATTACTTTTTAGTAATACTTATATTTAAACTTTTTACAAATAAATTATATATAAAATCAATTTCAAAAAAATAATAATTATATTAAATTTTTTTACAAATAAATTATATAAAATCAATTTTTATAAGTAATTGTAAACTAAAATTGAAATATAGAACTGCTAATTATGATAGAGCTTTTTGGGTTGGTGACCTGCGGTTAAAGTAGAAGGGGAGGAAAATGGTTTGGGAGGTCGACCGTGAAGGATTAGGGTAAAACCCTAGGGTTTTACCGCTATTACTGAAGATTGCAGCCCTGTATCGTCGCCGCTTGTAGCCTCTCGCCGTCGCCGTTACCATGTACACACTTGTCGCTTTCGGCTACCGACTACTGGCTGGAAAATGAGGGATAATATGGAGGTGGAAGAAGTGGATTATTCCGAGGAACCCTTTCCGAATCGGGTAAATTTTGGTATCCCCAGTTTTTCATCGCCGGCTACTAACCCTCTTCCTTTAACTGATCCGGCTCCACCACCTGCTTCGCCTGTTGTCTCCTTGTCGGGGTATTGCTCTGCGCCATCGCTCTCTGAGCCGCTTCCCGTTGATTCACCAGGTCTCGAAGTCCCACCTCTTTCTCCGGGCACTCTGCATTTTCTATCAACATACACGCATCCCTCACCATCTTTTGACCCCCATATGCCCTCTCAACTGTCCTCACTGCGCCCCCGGTGGACATCTCAGTATCTGCAGCGACGATTCCATCTGCCTTAGGTCTCCAACCGTCAGGCTGTTTTGAGACTCCTATGGTGAAAGTAAAGCCTGCAAAATATATCTCCTAGGAGGGGTCCCAAACCCTTTAGTGGATCACCCTTTAGCTGCCCGCACCGACAAAAGGAAGACAAAGTGCATGATGGCGACATCTAAGGATATCACTATCAGATTTGGTGAGACCTCGGCCATAGGGGAAGCCGCTGTCATGGTGTGTACTGTGCTAGTTGGACACGTGCGTGGTCGAGCATACTCGGCCAACAGACTGATACAATGGGTCAAGGAGATTTGGGGTGCATTGTTGAAGGATTTTCCTGAAGTTCACGTCCTGCCCGGAGGGTGGTTCTCCTTACACTTTGCAAAGGAGGTTTACACTGGTCCAGTACTTGCCAGGTACTGGCACATTGAGATGGCTCTAGTCCTTCTCAAGCGGTACAGCCCTTTGTTTGACCCTGAACGAGAACAAATTGGGGATGGACCACTTTGGGTTCGATTGCCAGGGCTCCCTTTACAGTACTGGTGCGAGGAAGTTTTTATCAACATTGGAAATTCTCTAGGAACATATTTGGACCACGATCACACTTTTATTGAATCGAAGAATCGAACCCTTGCCCGTGTTCTGGTCCATTTGGACACTCGTGAGGGACTGGAGGAAAAGATTACACTACAATGGGGGAAGTACAGCAGGATCCAGATTTTGGATTATGAAGGGGTTCCGTTTCGCTGCAGATGGTGTCAGAAGGTGGGACATCTCTACAAAGATTGCCCTCTCAATAGGAAATCAGAGGACTCCCGAAAGGTTACGCCTATCCCATCCAGGGTCAACTCGCTGGTGGTTTCTCGCCCTCCTCCCTCGGGTCCTACCTCATCAGAGATCTCTCCCCCTGTGAAGACAGGGGTGGTTGGGCACGAAACATCTTTGCCGCTGATGACCAAGGCTCATGTTTCCGCTGAAGCTGCGCAAGTCTCGAGTAATTCTCTGAATCCTCCCCCCTCATCTTTTGAAAATATCTCATCTGTTGTTGTTTCATCAGCTTAGATTTCCTTGTCACATTGTAACATGTCGACCCCACTCCTCATCGCCTCCTCTGCCCCATCTCTGCTTTCTCCTTCTACTTCCTCCATCTCGTCGACATCCTCCGAGGTCTCACTTTCACACCACTAGTTCCTCCACTCCAGATCCCACTCCAAGGATATTCTAACTCGCCATACTGGATTAGGGCTCTCTCTACTAGGCTATGGTCCCCTGACTTCTAGAGGGAGGAAGTCTGATCTCTCTAAAGCCATTCTACGAGCAGGGGCGGAGGTAGCCTTTGGCCGACAATCCACTCTTGACGGGGTCCAAATTATATCCCGAGAGGTGTTCCCCCATGAAATGCCTGTCCTTTAACTGCAGGGGCTTGGCTAGTGCCTCTAAGAAACTAGCCTTATAGAGACTGGTTGAAGTTGATCCGATTGACATTATTCTGCTTCAAGAAACCCTCAGTATGGCTGAGCACATTATCGTTCCCTGCAATCCCTCGTCCCGAGTTGGAATTTTATGGTTATTGATGTGGTAGGGAGATCGGGGGGACTAGCTATAGGATATAACCCTAGATCTATCAGGGTTCATGCATCTTGGGGGGGATCGGGATTCATGGGCATCAATATTTTCTCTGTTGAACTCAGTAAAAATATTCGGATCGTGAATGTATATGGACCCTATCATCAGAGAGAACAGTTTTGGCACCATTTCCTAAACCTCTCGATTCTAGCTTCGGATCACATTATCATCGGAGGGGACCTAAAATTTTCCCTGGGATTCAATGAATCCTGGGGATCATCAGCTCAGGTTGATGCTATCACAGGGCACATGACAAATCTATTGGATCAAACCAATTTTATAGATGTCCCTATGCACAAACCACTTGCCACTTGGAGAAATAGAAGAGTGGGTGAAGCAGCTTTGGCTCGAAGGCTAGACAATTTTTTTTATGAAGGGTCCGCTTATTCAACATTTGCATCATTACAAGCAATGGGTAGGCTTAGGGGGTATCTCAGATCATTCCCCTATATATCTGGAAATCCATGGACCTCACCAAAAGCTGAAAGCCCCCTTTAAATTCAATCACATTTGGTTGAAGGACCCTGATTACATAAAATTGGTCTCTAACTTTTGGATCGCCAACCCTATTAACAGAGAGAAATCATTGGCAAAGGGTTTCTGCAATAACCTTTCCAAGCTCAAACACCTCTCCATCAATTGGGCAAAGGAAAAGCTTATTTCGGAAAATCCAAAGCTCACTCACATTGAATCTGAACTGAGCTCCTTATTAGATGAAAGAAGTCTAGGATTCATCTCAACGAATGACAAGGCACGCTTGATCGAGCTGGAAAATCAGAAGGCCCATATTCTAAAAGCGAGGGAGGAATCCCAAAGATTGAGGAGCAGAGCCATTTGGCTGAAAGCTGGTGACGACAATACTAGGTTCTTTCAAAATTATGCAAAGGGCCAAAGGGTTTCTAATACTATCTGGAATCTCCCTCTACCTGAGGGAGGCCTAGCTGACTCTTTCAACAAGCTCTCTCACCTGGGTACTTCTCATTTCAGAAACCTATATAAGTGTCCCCCAGATGCAAATTTGGTTGATATTATAAATGTGGCAGGTCACTTTCCTAGATTTGTCAATGAGGAAGATGCAAAAGAGCTCTTTGCACCGGTAACCTCTGGGGAATTGGAAGGCACATTAAAATGGTTCAAAAAGGATAAGAGTCCAGGCCCGGATGGCTGGACTATCGAGTTCTATCTTGCCTTCTATGAGATACTAGGGTCAGACCTGCTGAACATAGTGGAGGAGAGTAGAGCTTCTGGATCCCTATATCATGCCATCAACTCGACTTTTATTGCTCTCATCCCAAACTCTAATTCTCCTTCCTCTTTTGATGATTACCGACCTATACCTTTGTGCAACTGTCTTTACAAGATCATTTCTAAGATTATTGCCAATCGTCTCAGACCTATTCTCTCCCGGCATATTGCTCCTCAACAATTTGCCTTCCTTGAAGCCAGACAGATTCATGAAGCCATAGGAACGACCCAAGAAGCCATTCATTCTATCTGGTCTAGACACCTCAAAGGTATCATTCTCAAGATTGACCTGTCGAAATCTTTCGATCGGGTCAGCGGGCTCTACATCAAGATGTTGCTCATCCATCTGGGTTTCCCACATAATTTCATTACTTGGATCATGGCCTGCATTACCACTCCCACTTTCAGTGTTCTCATAAATGGCTCATCTTCCCATTTCTTCCATTCCGGAAGGGGGCTTAGGCAAGGTTGTCCCTTATCTCCCCTCCTCTTTCTTATTGTCATGGAAGACCTCAGTCGTATAATTGCATCGGCCAAGAGGGAAGGAGACCTTTGTGGCCTCAAGATCTCAGACAAATGCTTTCTTACCCATCTTCTATTTGTGGATGACGTGCTTATCCTGTTGGATGGTAGCATTCGAGATTCTCTTACTTTCTCCAGGATCCTTCTCCTTTTCTCATCGGCCTCTTGGATGCTTTTCAACCATTCCAAATATACTATCAAGTTTGCTTGTACTTCTGTCCATGAATCACATTATGCTCATCAGGTTTTTCCATACTGTATCCACCCAATGGACAGAGGACTCAAATATCTGGGTTTTTGGTTAAAACCCACCAGCCAGAGGATAGCAGATTGGGTTTGGCTTATCTCAAAATTGGAGAAAAGACTGTCCTGTTGCAGCCACAGATACTTATTCAGGGCAGGAAGGTTGGTACTTATCAAATCGGTCCTGGAAGATACCCCTGTTTTCTGGATGGCTCTTGCATGGATACCTAGGAATATCCTATCTCGCTTGTGGCAACTGTGCAACAGGTACCTTTGGGCTGGGAATCAAGACAAAAAAATATTTGCTTGGATTAGCTGGCAAAAGATTGCACTACCAAAGAAATGGGGGGGCTGGGGATTAAAAGATCTCCCCCTATTTGCACAAGCACTTGCTGCAAAAAAGGGCTGGACCTTATTAACTAGTCAAAATCTATGGACTCATATCTCTTACCACAAATACATTTGGCCACAACATTTGATGGATTGGGTCAGAATGCCTAGTTGGCCTAGGACAGGCATCTCATCAGTGTGGAAGGCTTTGAGTCACTCCCTGCCCCATATAAGAGACAATCTGGTGTGGACGATAAACGATGGCTCCCTGGCATCCCGTGTGAATCAGCAAGGACCCCCTTGTAAGGCTAAATACTCCTGGGTGACCGATAGCGAAGTAGTACCGTGAGGGAAAGGTGAAAAGAACCCCATCGGGGAGTGAAATAGAACATGAAACCGTAAGCTCCCAAGCAGTGGAGGAAAATTAGATCTCTGACCGCCTGCCTGTTGAGAATGAGCCGGCAACTTATAGGTAGTGGCTTGGTTAAGGAACCCACCGAGCCGTAGCGAGAGCGAGTCTTCATGGGGGGTCTAGATCCATGGATTGGAGGTGGAGGAAGGCACTTACTCTCTCAAGACCTCATCACGTATCTCCACTCCCACGAGATCAGGGTTTTCTCACATATTGCAGATCAACAAAATACAGGGATATTTGCACAAGCGTGGAAATCGGCCCGCTAACTTGACTTACCCCCTAGATGGCACATGGAATGGCAAGAGTATATATCAGTGCTATCTGAATCCCACATCAAGATAAAGGAGGGACCTCATGAATTAGTATGGTGCCTAGCTGAGAATGGCATATATTCTCCAAAATATGGATACATTTATTTAAATACTAACAAGAGACCTGAAAGGATTATTACCTGGTGGAGAAACATTTGGAAACTCACTGCTCCGTCGCGAATCAAATTATTCTTCTAGTGCATTCTGAGAGACAAGGTGCCCACTGGGGAACACTTAACACACAGAGTTTTTCATGGGCCTACCTGGTGCATCCTGTGTAAATGTGAATCTGAATCCACAGAACACCTTTTTTTGCGATGTAATGTCACACTCTCTCTTTGGAATGCCTTATCTACCACTATCCGATTCACAAGGCAATGGGATGGAAATGATATGGGGAGCGCATGGGATGATTGGACCAATAGACACAAGGGATCAAATCTTCAAAACCTCCCCTTGCTGGTCAGTTGGTATATATGGAAGGCCCGAAACCGTCTCATCTTCGACAATAGGCCAGCACATTGGCCTCAAATTGAGGCTAGCATTATATCTACCTTCAAGGAATTACCTGACCCTCCGCCTCCTAGAGAACGTCGTCCACATCCTCCTCCTTGTATAGACAAAAATACTCCTTGGGCTTTCTTTGACGGAGCTGCAAACCAACAGGGATGTGGTGGTGGTTTCATCATGTATATCAGTGATCAACACTTCTATAAAGTCAAGATGGGACTGGGAGCTGGAACCAATAATTATGTTGATCTCATTACCTTGCGCCACGTATTGCATTTCTCCTTGGGACACCACTGCAACATATTAAATATATTTGGGGACTCAAAGATTATTATAAATTGGTTCAATGGCATATTTGCTTGTCACATACACACACTCATCAACATTTTAAACGAAGTAAATATTTTCAAGGCAGAATTTAACAATATCTCTTGCACTCATATCTACAGGGAGCATAACGGCGATGCCGACAAATTATCCAAGGAGGCCGCGTTATTGCCCAGAGGCGAATGGGTGATAACTGAGCAGAGAGGGACAAATGAATATCAGTGTTATCACTGGCCATATACAGATCCACATTACCTGAGGGACTTTGGTCCTTGATCTTTTATTTGGTTTTTGTAAATTTTTTGAAAAAACAAAACTTCTTTGGAACTTCAGGAAATTTTTGAAAGGGCCCTGCGTGGCTTATGTACAGGCCTAAACTAGAAATACTATAGGTTTTTTCTCAGTAGAATATAGCAGATGTGTATCTGAAGTAGTTCATAGCAAGTTACTTTGTATAAAGTTACTTTGTAGCGTGGTGTATCTGAAGTAGTTCATAGCAAGTTACTTTATATATAGTCCACAGTGACTTGTTACAACATATGCAATAGCATCTACAATATGTAATTTTTCTATATAATGAAAAGTTACAGATTTTTCTAGGGGAAAAAAACAAAACTGTTAATTATGAAAATGATAATAGATATTGCCTTATTGTCAATCAATTTTAATAGAATCAAGTCAATCAATTTCAATTAAAAAATTCCAAACAAAAACTAAAATAATAGAGTTGCTAATAATAGCAATAATGCAAGGACCCAAAAATTCCAAACAGAAACTAAAATAATAGAGGTGCTAATAATAGCAATAATGCAAGCCCACGGGCATTGACTTAAAGAAGATGTCCATAATGAAAGTGCCACTAATGCTATTAATAAATTTGGTTAATATTCCCATTTCAAGCTGAGAGAGTAACACCATTATTGTAAAGCACCGTTCCACGTTTATGTACTGAAACTCTGGTCTGAAATAAACAAAGGACAACCTTATGGAATCCAGTTTGATACTATAGAAAATTCAATTTGATATTTATGCACTAAGTCTCTATTTATTTCTTAATATAGTCACCTTTTGGAAGTCCGCTCTGAGTGGTTACCATAAAGAGAGAAAGGACTGCACGGAATCCTTTGATATTTATGCACTAAGTCTCTATTTGTTTCTTAATATAGTCACCTTTTGGGAGTCCGCTCTGAGTGGTTACCATAAAGAGAGAAAGGACTGCACAGAATCCTTTACCACCGCCACAATGTTGTGGAACATAAAATAATTGGAATGGTCGGTTTGACCCAAATCTGACACTCTCCCATTCTCAGTTTCTTGATTTAAATTGAGACTGGGAATGGATCTGTGGAAGCAGAAGAAGTTGGTGTATGAATTGAAGAAAACCCATATTCTCAGCAACATTTTAGAAATCAGCAACTGGTGCAGTTTGCTTTTTTAGATTTGTATACTTCAGGTGCAATGAGGAATTGGGCTACGTTCATGCTATTAATGTTGGTCAGGGCCGTGATTGATTATTCATATGCTGAATATACTGATAAACATGGTGCTGATTCGATGGAGCTGGCAGCCCCCACCTGCAAATTCTATGAATGCCCAGCCTACGTGACTGTTCATGAAGATAATGAGTTGGAGATCCGGCGCTATGCTAACCACACTCTCTGGGTCTCCACCTCTGATATCAACGTTAATAATTCTTTCAAACAGTCCACTAGGGCTGGATTCCTCAAGTAATAATAGGATTCGGCCATGTTTTGTTGAGTTTATGTGGATTGTAGATATAATAGGATTCGGTGCATGTTTTATTGAGTTTATGTAGATTGTAGATTTTGATACGTAATGGATATGAAATAAATTATATTTTTGGTTGAATATATTGAATTTTGATGATTGGTATAATAATGTTGTTGTAGTTGATAATAGATTAGATTATATAATAATGAATAGTGGATTTGATTAACTAAATTCAATTGATTGCAGATTTAAAAAATATTTCAGAATAGAGTATGAGCTAGGTTTTTTTGGTTGAATACATTGAATTTGCAATGAATAATTGATATAATAATGATTCTTATAATGTAATCTTAGTAGTTGAGGATAGATTAGATTATGAAGACTGGATTTGGTTAATTAAACTTAACTAGTTTGTAATCGACAAGTGATATAATATGTGATTTTAGTAGTTGACTATAGATTAGATTAGATTATCTAATAATAAATGGTGGGTTTGATTAACTAAAATAATAAATGGTGGGTTTGATTAACTAAACTTAACTAGATTACATATTTAGAAAATATTTTAAAATAAAATGCTAAATCAACTTTTTAAATTTCATCATATCTGTCCATCAGATTTCAAAATATTTTCTAAATCCACAATCTAGTTTTATGTTAATGGTCGATGGATGGATCTGTGGCAGGTTGTTCGACTACGTACAAGGGAATAACGGGAAACATGAGCGAATTCAAATGACAGCGCCAGTTCTAACAGACGTATACCTGTCGAGCCGAGGCCCTGCGTGCGACTTATCCTTCGTTGTTCGTCTCTCGGTGGCCAAGAAATTTGAAGAGATGGTAGAAAAAGACAATTTCAATAACCAGTCTTTGCATGTAGAGAGTTGGAACGGGTGGTGTGCTGCTGTGAGGAAGTTTGGAGGATTTGCCACTGATGAAAATATTGTTGATGAGGCCCAACGTCTGAAAACAAGCCTCCTCGCCACCCCTTGGGCAAGGTTTACCAACAACACCTATAACAACAAGTGTGTGCCCAAGGATGGGGAGCTTCCATGGATATTTGATGTTGCCCAATATAATTCTCCTTTTGAAAATGACAGCAGGTCTAATGAAATCTGGTTCACTTGGGATACCTCCACGGATTCCAAATGCATATAGAAGAAGATTACCATTACCTAGCCATGTGTTTAACAAGATGTACCATATAGGTGGCTTTCCATTATATGTTTCATGTTACTTCCACATAAATCTCACTTAGCCATGTGCCCATTGTTCAACGATCCTGTAATTTCACATAAATCCCATAGTATAATGGTTGAACTTTTTGTTATTAAGGTTAGTTATATCATCACTCATAGCCCATTTGGACTGATTGTTATGTTCATTTCCACTTTATTTTGGAGAGTTACCCTGCGCTGCTTTGATGTTTGGACTATTTATTTGTAGTATGTGTATATGAATTTTAAATGGAAAGAGGTTTGTTTACTTGTTTTTTTATTGAGGGTTTAGATTAATTTTCAAGAGAATATAATCAACATATGTATTTTCTTAATGTTTATTAAAGATTGTAGTGTATTACAAAGTTTGTTAGATTGTATTGATTTTTAATAAATTTAAAATATTATATTTGCGCTACATGGCTCTCCATCCACCAATTTTTTAGGGATTTGGGATTATTCCAATTCTAATAAGTTCCTCAATGTTAATATTATTCCAATTCTAATAAGTTCCTCATTATTATTTATAACATTCATTTATATATAAGCAAATTTTATTTAGCAAAATGGTCCATTACTCTTAATAAATTAAAAAAATTAGATTTGTGTCCGTGGCTCCCCACCCACCAATTTCTTAGGGATTTGAGATTATTTCAATTTTAATAAGTTCCTACATGTTGAGATTATTCAAATTCTAGTAAGTTCCTCATTATTATTTATAATATTCATTTATATATAATCAAATTTTATTTAACAAAATGGTCCATTACTTTTAATAAAATTTAAAAATTATATTTAGGTGGCTCCCCACCCACCAATTTCTGAGGGATTTGAGATTATTCCAATTATAATAAGTTCCTCCATGATGAGATTATTCAAATTATAGTAAGTTACTCATTATTATTTATAACATTCATTTATATATAAACAAATTTTATTTAACAAAATGGTCCATTACTTGTAATAAATTTAAAAAATCATATTCGTGCCACATGGCTCCCCACCCACCAATTTCCTAGGGATTTGAGATTATACCAATTCTAACAAGTTCCTCATTATTATTTATAACATCCATTTATATATAAGAAAATTTTATTTAGAAAAATAGTAGATTACTTTTACTAAATTTAAAAAATTATATTTGTGCCACTTGGTTCCCCACCCACCAATTTCTTAGGGATTTGAGATTATTCCAATTCTTATAAGTTCTTCCATGACAAGTTCCTCATTATTATTTATAACATTCATTTATATATAAGAAAATATATAATGAGGTATTTTCCTATTCCATCTAAATTCCATCTATTATGGCGTTAAGATGTCCTTAAACATGTTCGAAGATTATATTGCACAAATGAGGAGTACAAGGTTTGACCAAATTATGCCAGGAACCTCCACAAGATCAATTATGTGTCCGTTATAAATTAATGATTTGAAGGAGTGTTATATGGAAGTTTGTTTTCCTTTTCAAATACAAATGTATACAATTAGCTTAGCTGTGAATTTAATTTGTCTTAGGTTTTCAATGTAGGATTAGTGTAGAATTAGGTAAAGTAGCGTGAATGAATTTGAGCTCTAAAATTAATTAGCAATCATTCAATAACAAATTTTCAAATTGCAAGCTGATCTTATTTGTTTTTTCTTTAAAGATGAGTATTGATCTACTTTAATCACAAATATAAGAAATGTTTAGAGTGACATAATTTCTTCTTGTGTAATTTTTTTGTTTAAATGAAAAAATTGAAAAAAATATATTTACATCTCAAAGATAAAATTGACAAAAAATATAGCCAAAATATAAAATAATAACATTACTTGAAATACTTAAAAATGGTTTAACCATGAAAATTTATTTCTTTTCATTGTACATATTAGTTGACATTGAAATATTTTACTTATGAAGTACATTGTTTATACTAATAAGTTCCATGATAAGTTCCTCCATGATTAATAAATTATGAAATGTAGAAATTATGGTTGATATTTTGAAATGTATTTTTATTTTTAAAATTTGAAATACATTATATTGTAAATTGATTATAAGTAAAATAGATGAAGTAAAAATATAAAATTGGTTTTTTTGCTTGTTTGTTAATTATCAATTTTTGAAATATATCATGCATTAAAAAAATGTAAATTTGTAGATTTAAAATTCCATCAATAATGTTTCCCATGATATATTTTAAAAAAATTTAATATATTCAAATGAGATTATAGTAAATGAATTATTCAAATGAGATTATAGTAAATGAATTTATGAATTTACAAATGCTTATGTCGTTTCATTTTATTTCATATAAATTTACTTTTGAAAAATCCATTATCTATTATTCATTTGTTTTTAAGATTTTGCGTTATATTTTTATTTTTTTTTAATTAAAAAAGCCTATAAAATAATAATTTATAGGGTTTATTAATTTAAGGCTTTATATTCCTTCATAGGGTTTATAATATTAATATTTAGGTTTAATATAAATCCATTGGGTTTATAATCATGGTCAACCATGGTCCAATGTCACATTGTGATATATATTTTCTCAATATGAAAATCAACCATGTTCCAACGTTGCATTGTGACAAAGGTTGTCTCAACCATGGTCACATTGTGGCAAAGACTATCTCTTGGCCCAATGTCACATTGTCACAACCATGGTCATTCATGGTCAACCATGGTCCAACATCGCATTGTGACACAAATTGTCTCAATATGGAGACCAACCATGGTCAACGATGGTTAACCATTGTCCAAAGTTGCATTACGAAAAACATTGTCTCAACATGAAAATTAATCATGTTTAACCATATTACAATGTTGCATTGTGACAGATATTTATCTTAGGGTTTATACTCCTTGGGTTTATAATATTTATCCCTTGGGTTTAATATTTTTTTTTGATAAGTAAGAGAAGAACCTTCTATTAAGCTAGCCAAAAAAACATAATTTACAAGAACCGCACCCACTCTGACAGAGTGTCCCCATCAGCAGGGTCGGCAGAAACCCAAAAATGGCCCAAAGAAACCTTGGATTCCATGGACCGATGCCCACCAAAAGCCAACAAGTATCCCACCAAGGGTCCACAATGGGACCAACAACAGATCACTCTACAACCACCAAACCGACTCGACGACAACTATAGGTTGAGTTCACTAAACCATTTCGGGTCCGGACCTCTCGAGCAACAAGCACGAACCAATCCCTGCTGTTGATTAACCAACACCGATCCAATGACCATCGTGGATATCGGGCGAACGAGAAGCGCGATGGTTAATCGTCCGATGAAGGTGGTTTTCTCTCACCTCTCGCCGCAATGTGTCACACGATGAGTGGAATCGGAGGCACATTGCGAAAAACCAAATACCATTCTTGACACACCCGATATACCATTTGTGGTTTTGCATTCGAAGTTTCTCGGAAAAACGAGAGCGCTCTATCGCCAAGCGATGACCGTCAGACCATTCCCACGGACATTTCTGAGCCTTCTGCCTAGATTCTCCATCAAAAACCTTGCTGTGCCAAAGAAAAATAGGCAACCCGATCTGTGGTGCTGCCCGAATCGTTACCTTCAACATTCAACCGAAAGTGATCAGAGTTTTGGAGAGTAGCCAAAACCATAAAATGTAGACGATTTAGGTGACCCCATCCTCCCACCTGTCTCATGAATCCCTTCAATCAATTATGTTCATCCATAATTCCATGTCTTTGGTTGCCAGATGGAAACAGTCCTCTCACAGTTTTCCGGTAGGTAATGACTCCCAGGCATGCCGAGAATCCCTGTCCCTATTGGTCACTCCTTCGTTGGTCCGATCAGCTAACATATTTTCTTTCCTTTTCACATGAACAAATCTTATCGTTTTGTGGGTTTGCAGGTGAGAGTGGATACAGTGAAAAACATGTAGTAGCTTCCAATGCTTCGACACTTTATCTGGTGAAGTTCCTTTTTGTATTTTCTTGGCTGCTTTAATGATCAATTCCGAATCTGCTTCGATGATAGCATTCTATAAATTTTCCTCCACCAGAATCTCCAAGCATTTCTCTAATGCCAGGAGTTCAGCCATGTTATTGGTACTCTTCCCCAAGTGGCCATGGAAGATGTAATTTATTTTCCCCTGATGATCCCTTATGGCTCCCCCAAAGCCAGCTACCCCTGGATTGCCCTTAGAAGCTCCATCAATGTTTACCTTGAAGAAACCCCGTGGAGGGGGCTTCCAACTGCTCGCCCCTGAATTTATTGTTCTCACTCCCTTTATTATTCCTTGAGGATTGATGGACTAGAGTCCCAAATTAAGTATAATATTCTCCTCTTGAGGCAGAGGAGGATCCTTAGGAAGTTACCTAAATAGGCTTTTTACTGTGTCTTTAAGCTGTTTTAGAATTTGATCAATTATGTGTTGGGACTTGCTAGCTTTATCTTTGAATATCCACCTGTTACGCTCCTTCCAAACATTCCAAATGACAAAGCCTGGTACCAGCATCCAAGCTTTGTTACTGATCTCATTCCTTAAGAAGTTCTTCCTCCAATTTTTCAAAGTTTTGGATATGCCGAGACTGTCCCTGTCGGATTATTTGAAGATTGAGGCCACCCTGTTCCACACCTTAGTAGAAAAAGGGCAGAGGTTGAGAAGGTGTTCAATCGTTTCCTCATGTGAGCCATAGAGGTGACATTTGGAGTGGTCAATGAAGCCTTTCTTTAGGAGGTTTTCCCAAGTTAGGATCATTCTTTGATGCACTAGCCAGATGAATAACTTTATTTTCATCTAGTGAGGAGTTTGCCAAAGCTCCTTCCAGACTTGATCAGTATTCACAAAGTTAAATCCTGTGACTACCTATTTTGCCTCTTTGAGGTTAAAGTTACCTTCATTATTCTTCCCCCATCTTAATTGGTTAGGTGAGGAGGAAATCAGAATCCGTCTATGCTCTAAGTCCTGGGTAAGAGCATCTACCTTGGCCTTCAAAGGACTCTCACCACTGTAACTTAGATCCTTCCATTTACTCCATTTTTCATTATTCCCTCCCTGGTCCCAAAAATCTTTGACCAATAACAGACCTTTGCTATCTGTGTCTCTCTTGAGGCTTCCAGGTCATTCCTATATAGGATGGGTTCCTGTTGCCAACTGTCCTCCAAAAATCGAGCACGGTCCCCTGCTCGGATTTCCCAGAAACAGTGTTGTTGAACAATGCTTTTATTCTCCCAAGCAAGGTTCCAAATGTGTGAGCCCCTAATTTGTCTAGACCATCTAATATGATCCTTCTCTTTCCAATGCTTGGCATACTTTTGTTTCCAAAGCTTAGCCCAAGGGGCATTCGGCTCCTTGATCCATCTCCACCAAAGCTTAGCTCCCGAAACTTTGTTGAGAGTCTCTGGATCATCCAACCCCAAGCCACCATGGCTTTTGGGCTTGCAGAGCTTGTCCCAGGCAACTAAATCCCACTTCTTTTTCTCTTCCCCTTTGCCCCACAGAAAGTCCCTTTATATGCTCTTTATCTGCTACTTAATACCTTGAGGAGCAGGGAGAGCTGCAAACATGAAAATGTGAATGGTCCGCAAGACCGCCTGTGTGAGCACAAGTCGCCCTGCTAAGTTTAAAGATTTGCATGTCCATCTTCTGATCTTGTCCTGAAGTTTAGTTAAAATTGGTTCCCATATTTTCTTTCTTAGTGGTTGGTCAGTAAGAGGAATGCCAAGATATTTGGAAGGTAACTATACCCTTTGAAAACCAAGAATCTTGGTAATGTTTCTCTGTATAGCAATATTAGTATTGAAGAAAAAAGATTTGGACTTGTTGAGGCTTACCTCTGTACCTGCTACCATAGCAAAATCGTTTAGGATATTTTTGATTGCTCTTGCTTCCCTAACTGTGGGTATGCCCTGCAACATAGTATCATCCACAAATTGTTGATGGGTGTTAGCCTCTCCATATGGGGTGAGCTTGATACGCTAAATTCGACCTTCAACATTTGTCATTTTGATTTCCCTACCTAGCCCTTCCATCATGAGGATGAAGAGGAAAGGTGAGAGAGCATCTCCTTTTCTGAGACCTCTAGAAGGTGTGAAGGTACTTGAAGGAGCTCCATTAAGCAGAATGGAAAAACTGGTTGTGGTAACTAGTGCCATAACCCATCTTATCCTGTTTTGGTCAAAGCCACAGGCTTTTAGAATAGCTCTGATATAAGATCATTTGAGTTTGTCATAGGCTTTCGCAAGGTCCAACTAAATGATCATACCTGCTTGATTGTTGCATTTGAGAGAGTGTACCACCTTATGTGCTTGGATGATGTTGCTGAGAATTTGTCTTCCTTCCACATAGCTTGTTTGCTCTTCGAAGACGAGGGAAGGTAGCAGGGGCTTGATTCTATTGGCTATCACTTTGGAGATGATTTTATACACCACATTACATAAGGCTATGGGTTGAAATCCATCCGGAGTCATAGAATTTTCCTTTTTGGGGATTAAAGCTATGAAGGAAGCATTTAGTGCTTTCATAACCTTTTTGGATTTTCTCGAGTCTTCCACAACCTCGAGGATGTCCTGTTTGACCATTTCCCAACAGGCTTTGAAGAAGTCTACATTGAATCCATCCGGGCCTGGTGCTTTTCCACTTTGCATTTCCTTAATCACCTCACTAACCTCCTCTTCCAAGACTGGCCTGTTAAGAATGTGGTTTTCCTCTCTGGTAACCAACTTAGGAATATACTGGGTGAACTAATCAATGAGCCTAGATCTATCCTCCATAGGATCCTTTCTAATATTGAAGAAGTGTTGTACTAGACTCAATTCCATGTCCTTGTGAGAGACAAGCTCAATACCTTGAGAATATTTAATCTTTGTGATTCTATTGTGTGCTCTGTGGGCCATAGTGGATCTGTGGAAAAATTTTGTATTTCTTTCTCCTTATTTGATCCATTGAATCCTATATTTCTTCCTCCAGAAAATTTCCTTTTGTAAGCATCGATCCTCCCATTCTTCCTGCAAAGAGTTAGTTAGTTTTTCCCTCTCTTCATTGAAGCCCTCTATGATATTGATCTAATTGAGTTCTTAGAGTTTCTACTCAGTTTCTATTCTGGCCTTGAGGATATCACCAAATTCCTTTTTGTTCCAAGCTTTAAGTTTGGATTTAATATGTTTAAGTTTGGATTAGTACCCTGAATATTCAACTCCTCTTTCCACCATTTATCGATGTTACTCGTGAATTTAGGGTGTGAGAGCTAGACATTTTCGAATCTAAAGGGCCTATTTCTTGGTGTGCCCATAAAGGTAGCTTCTAGCTAGATAGGTCAGTGATCCGAACCTCCAAAGGGCAGAATGGAAGTTGTGATGGCTGCTCCTGTGAGGAGGAGATCCTCGGAAACAATAAATCTATCAAGTTTGGAAGCCACTTGAGAATCCCCTCCCCTTTTATTGTTCCAAGTGAAGGTTCCATTTATTGTCTCAGTGTCCATTAGTCCCATGTTCATAATGAAATCTTGGAAGGCTTTAGAGTCTCTGCCTAGCTATCTAGTGCCTCCTTTTTTTCCTGAAAGAGATCTTATCATATTGAAATCACCTGTAACCATCCAAGGCATATTGGGATGTCTTGCTCTTAGATCTTCCAGAGAGGTAAGAAGCTTGAGTTTATCTACTTGCTTTTGAGGTCCATAAACATTTGTTATCATGTATGTCTCCTTATCACCTATAGGATTACACACTAAAGATAGATAGTTCCTGAAAGCTTCAACATCCAGGATTCCAAATTTCTGTGGATCCCACAGCGTAAGAATCCCACCTATCGAGTTATTTGCCTTAACCTCTAAATACTCATACTTGATTAACCATTTGTTATGAATTTCTATTATTTTATCCATTGAACATTTAGTCTCCTGAATAAAGACCATTTCTAGTTTTTCTTCTTTTATTCTGTTACTTAGATTTCGTTATTTCCTTTTACTACCTATACCTCTAATATTCTAGGTTTTGAGCTTCATTAATAAAGGTTAGTAAATGAATAGCTGGTAAGATCTTTCATCTTACCTGAGTTAATCAGTAGTTTTCCACATTCGTTTAACAGTTCATTATGTCTTTTCCTTCCTCTTTTCCTTCCTGAGTTCTTTGGAGATTGTGCCTGTGAGTTCTCCATCATTTTTACCCCACTTGGCTCCTAGCTTTCATGATTTATTTTGATACCAATTCCCTTCGATTGTGCCCTCCATAGAAAGAGCTATTGAACTTGATCATAGTCTTCTTTTGGTAAGGAGTCCACTCCTTTGTTCTTTCCTTGTTCCAGAAATATTTCTAGATCTAGATTTTCCCTGTCTAAAATCTCCTGTAGTTCATGGTCCTCCGTTCCTGCCTCGCTTGGAGTCATCTCATGGTCCTTACTAATCTCCATGTAGCTTGGTAGATCCTCCTTCTGCTGGTTGTTTACTGTGATGTCCTCCATTTCAGCTTCTGTATCCTGCTCCTTAAAAACGTTCTCCCTGTCCTAGACTGTCTCCACATTATCCTCTACTTCCTTTAGGATTTTGAAACTATTGTGTCTTGTGTATCTATCTTCACTGGTCTTCTTGTGTGGCCATTTACCCCCTTTCCCTTTTCCCCCAACCTTGGTGAAACCCTCATGATCTTTATCCAAAGACGTTTTCCCATTGCCTTCCATATTGTTTGTTGGGCAGTCTCTGAATAGATGGTCGTGTTCATGACATTTGCGTCACTTGAATGGTATGTGCTCATAGTCCACCGTTTGCATCCATTCTTCATCATATACCTCTAAAATTATTGCTTCCAAAAGGGCTCCAGATAGATCCATTTCCACACATATGAGGGCGAAGGAGGTCTATTTACCTTAAGAGTTGCCTCTGATATCTTTAGAAAATGCCCCAGCTTGTTGCTGATGGCTTTTAAAGATTCTGTTTGCCAGTAGTCCAGAGGTAATGAGTATAGCCTAATCCAAACCGGTACGGATGTAAATGTTTCACGTTTCAGGACAAATTTCATCATCCATGGCCGCATGTAGAGTCCTGTCGCAATATAGAAATAAGGCCCCCCTTCAAACACTCTGTCTTTGTCCTCTAGGCTCGCGAACACCACTGTGAAGAAGCCCTTAGAACCCAGATGTAAATGTATATCTCCCTTTGGCTTCCAATGGCTCCTAATCCAGATATGTAATGCCCTCTCTGTTGGCCATAACCCCATGAACTTGCAAATGATCACATGTTCTTTCATATGGTCCCTATGCGCTTGAATCGCTGGATCACTCAATATGACCTGGGGAATGATGCTCGATTTGGGTTGATAGACTCTCGTATTTCTTGTGGAAGTCATTTTTCTGCTGCCGCCTCCCTTCTCCTTTTCTTTACTTGTTTCCTATTGATTCCCTTCATGATCCTGGAATTCGTTTCTTCTAACTGTCTCCTTGCCTCTTACTTTTGAAATCTTTTCCAATGGTTTTTTGAAATGCTTCCTTCCTGCTTCATTGCTTCCCTATATGACTGCTTGACTATAGGAGGGAGTGGCGCTCCCCCCTGCGCGTCCTGCCATGGAACCCTAATGCAAAACCCTTGCGCCAACTTCAATCCTTGCTCAAGTTGCAGACCGTTTCCTATTGTCAAAAGGTAATTTGGTTTATCTTCCATCCCTTGGGTTTAATATTATTCCCTTGGGTTTGTAATATTTATCTTAGGGTTTATATACCTTGGGTTTATAATATTAATCCCTTGGGTTTAATATTATTCCCTTAGGTTTATATTATCAATTTGTTGGGTTTTTAATCCTTTGGGTTTTTAGTATTAATCCCTTGGGTGTATAATGTCAATCGCTTTAGGGTTCATATCCCTTGCATTTATAATATTAATTCCTTGGGTTTAATATTATTCTCTTGGGTTTATAATACCTTTGGGTTCAATCATGGTCAAACATGGTCAACCATGGTCACATTGTCACAAATACTATCTCTTGGTCCAATGTCACATTGTCACAACCATGGTCCAACGTCGCATTGTGACAAAGATGTCTCAATATGGAGATCAACCATGGTCAACCATGGTCAACAATTTTCAAACGTCGCATTGCGAAAAATGTTGTCTCAATATGAAAATGAATCATGGTAAACCATATTCCAATGTTGCATTGTGAGAAATATTTATCTTAGGGCTTATATTCCTTGGGTTTGTAATGTGTATCCCTTGGGTTTAATATTATTCCCTTGGGTTTACAATCCCTTGGGTTTATCATTACCTTGGGCTTATAATATTTATCTTAGGGTTTATATACCTTGGGTTTATAATATCAATCCCTTGGGTTTAATATTATTTCATTGTCTTTATATTATCAATCTGTTGGGTTTTTAATCCCTTCGGTTTTTACTATTAATTCCTTGGGTTTATAATATCAATCCCTTTAGGGTTTATATAGCTTGCATTTATAATATTAATCCCTTGGGTTTATAATACATTTGAATTTTAAAATTAATCCCTTCGGTTTATCATATCAATCCCTTGGGTTTATTTGGTTCATATTCCTAGGATATAATATTATTCATGGGGTTATAATATTAATCCTATGGTTTAATATAAATCCTTTGGGTTTACAATCATGTTCATCCATGGTCAACGATGGTCCAATGTCACAATGTGTCAAAGATTGTCTCAATATGAAAACCAACCATGATCAACCATGGTCAACCATGATCCAACATCAGATTGTGACAAACATCATCTCAGTATGAAAAACAATGATGGTAAATCAAGGTCAAGCATGTTTATTTTAGGGTTTATGATATTTATATTAGGGTTTTATACCTTGGGTTTATAGTATTTATCCCTTGGGTTTAATATTATTCCCTTGCAATGAGCCACCATAGATACTGGATTGTCTTGCAAAAATGCAAGGCAATGCGCGAAGAGATTAGTTGGAAAGCGTGAATGGTCATGATTATTATATTGTTGATTTGAATTGGTGTAGATTTTGTCATTGATCTCTTGGTGTGTTTTGGAAGAGACTAGCGTTTAATAAATGTGTTTTGGTGGAGCATTTAAAGTTGAGTTTCCTGTCAACAACATTTAAATTGTTGTTTGATTTTTATTAAATGTTTATTTCATAATTACTTCATTGTTTTTATTAAATGATTATTAGTATAATTTATCAAATGATTATTAAGATAATTGTTGGTATTATCTTTATTTATTTATTATCATTATTATTATTTAATAATAAGTAATAATATAATATTAATTATTATTAATATGGTTCTTATATTTATATTAATATTACTGATAATAATATTAATCACATTAATTCTTAATATTATTGATAATTGATATATGTGTTTGATAGGGGCCTATAGGCGTTTATTAACCACATTTATTAATGTGGTTGTGCTAGTGGATTAATAATGTGAGGTATTTAATATCTTGTATAATTAAATGTGTCTTTGCATGAAATAATTTCATCCCTAGGAAGTTTATGTAAAACTAACCACTTGAGGGCCCACAAACCTTTTGGTATTTCATATTCTAGTGTTATTTATTTATATTAAAAGGTCATTCTTTTGGCATGTTGTGATAGCCTCTTCAAATCTTGCTCAAAATTTTATTTTCTTACCCGCAATACTTTTGAATTTTTTTTTCCCTTGCAACAGACCTAAACTTTCTCACGTGTGACAAAAATTAGGGCACAAACTTTGCACGTGTGGCAAAATTATCTCTCCTTTGACCTTCACTATATCTCCTTTGAAATTCACTCTTCTTGCTTGACTTTCTCCCTGATTTCTCTCTCTTCTTGGTATAGGAATCAAAGTTGTTAATGATGATCCAAATGAGGTGGAGTTGGACTATATTTGTACACATATAGGAGATCAAATGGGCCCCTTCCAAAGCTGACTTGTCCAAACAAGGCTAGCTTGACCTTGTGGGGACAAAATTGACTATTTTGACACAAATAATATTATTTTTCCACTCTCTTTCAAAATTCCAAATGATACTTGACTCCAGTACAATAGCTTGGCTCATGACAAATATTATTTTGACTCAATAATAATAATAAAAAAAAATCTTCTTTTACTTTTACATGGAAAATACAATGATACAAGTACAATGATAATTATGAAGATCATACCTAGTTACATTTTCCAACATGTTCTTAAACATCTTTTGGTCCAACCTATGGTTTCTCATGGATACCAAGTTGATCAAATTGATTTCCTTTCCTCCTCATTCAGATGAACAAACATAAGTGGTCAACAAGATGATTGTGCATATCTTGCACATGTACAACTCCAAGCATCCATGTACATGGGATGAAATACTTCCATATGTTCAACATAGCTATAACATATCCCTCGAAAACTTTGTTGGCCACATTTATTTTTAGATGTGCTTAGCGTTCCAACCATTAACCCCGACTAATGTATGTATTCCCATTGCATCTTCACCAATAGGTCCCTCCCATATTCAAATTGAGGTAGTTAGGGCAACCAATTTTTTTGAATGGATCCAACACCTACAAAAACAAATCTATGGCATCCCACAGAAAACCAATGACAAGTACAAGAAGTGACATGACCAACATAGGGTTCCACATAAGTTTCAAGTTGGTGATAGGGTGTGGTTACATTTATAGAAAGAGCACCTCACAGCCCCCCATAGAAGGCTTATACCAATCTAACATCATGGGCCTTATACAATCATAAAAGTTGTGGGTGAAAATTCTTTTGAATTGAATATTTTGGGCTTCCTTGGCTTGCACCCAATATTTAATGTGGGTTGCTTAGACCATAATTTCCACCTTTTTTGTACATGTTGGAGGAAGTTGAGAAACTAGCCCCCAAAAAACTCAATATTGATTTCATTCAATAGGCTGCAATGGATTGGATCATGGACACCAATACAAAGGATACTCACCAACAACACATATAACTCTATTGGGTTGTCAAATTAGGGAAACCTCTTCACCAAGGAAAGTGGCTCACTAGGAGCCAAATTCAGTAGAATTTTCCCCATATCATGACAGGACTTGATGTAATAGATACCATTACATATTAATGGGGAAGGAATGATTCATGTGGATATTATTGGCCACCCATCTCTTTTATTGTCTCAATGGTTGTTTATCTTCTTGGAAGTTTTTCTATGAGTGTTGGGTGTCAAAATTATGGGACCATTTTGAGGCACTAAATGATGTTTTTTAGAAATTTGAGGGGCCAAAATTTGTATTCCTCAAATATTTATTTTTAACAATCTATTGTGTTCCCCAAATATATACTATATGAAAAAAAAATCCCTCAATAAGTTGATGTACCAACTAACCACCTTGGGGCCTGCAAACATTTTGGCATTTCATCTTCTAAGGTTAGGTATTTGGACCTTTATGGTTTTTTCTTTATGTTAAAAGGCCATTCTTTTGGAATCTTGTGATATATTTTGCAAATGTTCATAGCCTCTATCTCTCTATGTTTATAGCTACCACCATTCTAGCATGTTTCTATTCTATAGTATTTTTCTATTTGATTTATTAATAGAAGTTGGGTTTTCACCATATTACAATGCTTTTTGTTACATTTCTCTCTGTTTATTCCATTTCCTTTCCTTCCTTTCATTTCATTCCTTCCTAGATTAATTTAAATCACATTCATCCTAACATTTATGTTGTTGTTGGTGTGGTTTCTTGTTATATGCAAGATTAATGATAAAGCCACTAGAAATATGGAAAGAAAACATCTTGTTACATTAATGATACCTCTCATTTTGCTATCAAATATTATCAAAGTTTATATCCATTGGTCGACTTTGCCAACGCTTGTTAGGTAGATGACAACAATGATAGAAAATCCACTTTAGTTTGTGTGTTTTGCTTCAATACTAGACCTGTGATTTGATCATGCAAGAAACAACATGTAATATCTCTATCGACTATGGAAGCAGAATATCATGGAGTTTGTAGTGCAGGGATAGAGGTAGTTTGGATTTGTTAACTCTTGGGAATGTTTGGGTTTCATTTTATGGCCTCAACTACTATCTATTATGACAATTAGAGTGCAATTTAGGATATAGACAATCATGTTGCACACAATAAATGAATCATGTATTCATACTCACTACTTAATTAGTTGGTTCAAGAGAATATTTTCACTCTTGTTTATTAACATAATTAATGAATATATTGTTAATATTTTTATGAAGTTGTTAGTTGAAGCCAAGTTTGAAAGCTACATGGTCTGTTTTTCCTTCAAGAAGCCAAAAAAATTTTTCTTGAGGGGGTACGTCCTGCAAATGTAATTTTTACTTCTTGAACCTCCAGAACATTGTGTTGATGGGGGGTTATTGGAATCTAAGGTTATGTTGGTTCATCAATTCTATAGATTTTGGAGATAGCCATTGGAAGGATCAACTAACTATTGAAAATAAATGGAGTAGTCGACTAGAAAATAAATCAAGTGGTCAACCAGTGGATTAGTTGACCGGTTGGTCAATGGGTTGATTGAGTAATCAACTAGCAGATAGTCGATCAAGTTATCGACTAGTAATACCATTGATTGAGTTGTTACAGGAATCAAATAGATGGTCGGGTTGACTTGAGCAATTGAATAGCTAATGAGAAATGAGTTGACTAAACATTTGGCTAGTTGAAAAAATAATGCAAATTTCACAAAAAAAGGTTGGAATGATCAAAGTTTGTTTTTAATTGAATCTTCCATACTTCAAGGAATTTTGTTAGATTTCAACAATATAAATAAAGGATCCTATGGGTTGAATTTGTACTATGATCATGAGTATCATGAATCATTATTTTATTATTATGCAGTATGATGTTCCTATCACAATGCACTATGCTTAAGTGCTATAACAATGCCTTTAGAAACCACCCATCATCTTGGAGTAGTATTTATCTTGTACAATTTTCTTCTATATTCATTTATCCATTCTACATTCACGGGTTCCCCTCTCTTCCCAATAGTGCATATGCTGAAAACTTCCAATATAGTTATTATGGGATATTTAAACTAGTCAAAACCATTCTACTTTGGTTGGATTAGTAATGTCCCTAAACTTGTTCATGATTGAAATGAAATCATTACACCTTGCAAATAAGTTATTATCCATGATTGAAAAGTCTAGAAATTGATTACTCATTACTTTGTTGATACTAGATTATGACATTGGAGTAATATCAATCAGTTGGATTTCCATATTAACCATTTAATGAAAAAAAATGGACATAATTGTTACTAATAATTTGACTGGTTCTCTTGTTCCATATTTATATAGTGAAAGTGTTAGATGAGGAGCCTTATCTAATTTTTTCTCTACAATCTTATTAATACTAGCTACTACTTCATTGGTATTCAGTATAGATATTTGTAATCCACTATTTCCATTTTTCCCTCAAATCATCATTTATAAACATATTTTTGTAATAGTATAAAGTGCTTCATTTTATACCATAAGCTTGAAATTATGCATTTTGACAAGGAAATGTTATGCAAACTTTATTGTCAATAAACATCTCTTAATTATTTCTCCTTATCTAGCAATAGGGAAATTTGATGGTGGATAATTTAATACAAATAGTTTTCTTAAATTTTCATTCATGAGACGCACCTTCCTACTACCCTCTACCATTAGCTTAAACGGAAATTGATAAATACCAAAAATAAAAATAAAAATCATAGCAAGATGTAGTGCCATTTTTCATAGAAAAGCCAAGTTTGATCAAATGTTTTAACATATTTTTTATGGTCTCTAGGAGGGTTCCTAGGAGTCAGCGTTACCCCCTCGCCCTTGATATGATGTTATCTCACATGAAAGGGGGCTAAGGGTCCCACCATAGTTGTTGCATTTCATGTGCTCTCATCACTTCATCGATCATGGCTCGAAGCTAACATGAGGTTAAACATCATTTGAATATTGCAAGTGGCATAGGGAGGTACAAGAGGACTCATCAAGAGAATGTTATCATACTAGAAGAGTTGGAGGAAAAAAATGACAATATAGACCACAAGTTGACCATTCTAGCCAAGAGACTAACCAACATCTCCTTCTCCTCTGATGAAGATAGTTACTAGCTAGTGTGGATGCCTAGAGATTGTGCCCAAAAGTTGTTATGACTCACTCTTTTTTTGCTTGTAGCACTAGTAGTCTTTTTTGTCTTCTCACGTCGATGTATGTCAAGGTTTGGCACAACCAACCTGTTTTTATAAGTTTATATCTACAATATGCTCTAGTTAGATGAGGTCTTAGCAACCTCAAGACTCTAAACTTATGTTATTGGTCCAGTTTCCATCTCGGCAGACCAATAACAGATAATTTTTAGTTTATGTAATCCTCATTTGATGTGATGCAAAGTGCTCAACTAAAAAAAAAAAATATTTATTTTAAGGATGTCCTTTTAGAAGACGATTCCTATCTTGTTATTTTACTACATTTGTGGCCTTGTTGTCACAAATTTTATATCAATGCAATTTACATTATTTATAGTAGATATACCTTGTATAGAGGAAATAAATCAAATGCTTCACAAAGGTTGGCACTTGTATCCTTTACAATTTTTTAAAATCACATCTAAAGGAAAATCACTAAGGTCAAAGAAGTGGTTTGTAGGCCATCTAAAGGGAACATTACAATAAACAATATTTATGGCAATGGTTAAATAACTTTTGAATCAAAACTCCAAATACATTAATATTTATTGGCAGAAAGTGCGCCAATTCTCCTTCTAAAACATTTGAAATTATTCCCCTTGAAGTATAATTTGAATTTGAATAACATTGATGGACTAGATTCATATTTTCTCCCACAAACTTAATGTTGTGATTTTGGTTCATTTATGTTTCTAAACCTTCAAACTGGTTAACAACTTCAACGCTGAAGATTGAAATAGTATTGACTTTTGAATTTTATTATTGGCTAAGATATATAATTATCGTCTTAAACTTAATGAGAAAATATGACAAGGAAACACTAGTTCCTTCACTTGTACACCAAATGAGAAATATCCCAAAAGCTTCCTGTCAATAGATTCATTTTCATCTATATTTGTGTAATCTCTTTTATCTAAGCATATTTGTAATATTTTGACTTTTCTAAGAAGGAAATCTAAACTAGGTTCATGTGGAATATTTTTAGCTCCTTTGTTATAATTGACACTAGTTATCTCCTTGACCTTAGAATGTTGTAGAGAGCAATCATTATAGCTACCAATCCATGATGCACCCCATTCAATAAAAGCACACTTTTCTTTTGAAAATGTTTCTAAACCTCTTGATGCATGTGAAAAATGAATATCTCCATTTAAAACCCTAGTAATATTTACAATGACACATTAACCATGTTTGATGTCACTATTGTGCAATTGGTTTCTTCTTGGGTAGGGAATTCCTTCATCAAATTTTAATCAATTGAATAAAAATTATACTTATTGTTTAGAAACTAACATTCAAAGAATAGGTAAAATATTAGGGGCTAAATTTCACCCATGGGATGATTTTTCATGTGTTTTTCAAAGAAGGATTCACCACTTTCCATTTTTTATAAAATCATTCACCCAAATTTTATAGGATAAAAGTATTTTACTCTAAAAGTCACAAAATCTCCAGATCTGTCTTAATTCCATATCTAGATTTCTCTAGCACAATTTTTGTTGAGAGGAATCCCATGGAAGGGATCCCTATCAATGATAATTTTATGCTAGTGGAATGGTCATCCCTTCCTCGATATCCAACTCCACAATAGTAATATTCTAGAATAAGGATTGACCAACCCTTTCCCACTTAATGAGAATACTATACCGGAGGAAGAATTTGTTATTTTTTCCCTAGCTCCCCATTTATTAGAATAGTAATGTGGAAGATGAGTTGATTGAATTTTCCCTAGGCTCTCCCTTGGCAAGAATACTAGGATATAAAAAGATTCAAATAACCCTTCCATGGGCCCCTCCTCAATGAGAATACTATGTTGGAGGAACGATCAACCAACCCTTCCTTGAGATTCCTTTTAACAAGAATACTATGCTAGAATATGAGTTAACCAACGCTTCCCTAGGCTCCTATTCAATGGGAATTCCATGCTAGAGAAAGGATGACCTACCATTTGGTTGGATCTCCATTATCATGAATACTATGCTACTTGAATGGTTATCTAAGCCTTTTCTTGGCCCACCATTGATGACAATATGATTCCTGAGGAAGGATTAATCAACAATTCTCTTTATCCCCCTTTAATGAAAATACTAATCTGGAGGAAGGGTTATTATTCCCTTCTTGAGTATATCCCTTACAATGATATTATTCTAGAGTAAGGGTTAGTTAACCCTTCCTTGGGTCACTTGGATGAGAATACTATGCTATTGGGAGAGTAAGTTGCCCCTTCCCCAAGCTCCCAATTAATGAGAATTGTAGGTTGGAGGAATGATCTACTAAACCATCCTTGACCCCTAATCCGGATTTAAACAGGAACGCAATAAATTACAGAGATAACCATAAATACAGATATGCAGCGGAAATAATACTTCATTTCATTACTGTAAAATATTGAAATAGGCTTACAAACAGAAATGGAAAGAAACTAGTTAGGGCGATGGTAGCTTATCTCTGAGAAGAGATGTGGCGGCTACATGCCTCTGAACTGTTCTGAACTGTGTTACAATGATGCTCAAAGGCCTATTTATTGTTGAGAAACAGTGGAAAACCCTTCACATTCCAAAACCTAACCCTAGAAGATGAAACGTCAAATTGTGGGCCCCATTTTGGGTAAGTTGGTACATCAACTTCCCGGGGTCGCGAATTGGTCGTATTATCTCCGTTTGATAGCCCGTTGGAAAGATCTCTCCGAGGACTATGACGGAAAAGATGATTTTTTAACAAAAAAATCGTTGGCGGTAGATTTCCCAAAAAACATCGTTTAGGGCCTCAAAACGGCTCCGGAAGTTTAGGACCCGAAAAACTGCTAAAAATAGTAAATTGTGCTATAATTAAGGAAACTGAAAAATTGAAAGAGACAGTTGTGGGGGTCCAAATGGGATAGGTGGGTGGCCACCAACATCCACCTGGATCATTCCTCCCCCCTTAGGAAGCAATGGTCCCCATTGCGTTAAGTTCCTCCTTGAGATGAGGAAGCTTCTGCTGAGCTGGGTCTCTAGTGAGCTGTTCTGCAATCTTTGATGTGTCCAAAAATGGTGGGAAGCATGGTCGACGACGGTCCATATTGAACACTCGGTGCAAGAAAAGTAATGGAGGAATGTTGTGCTTCAAAGCATTGTTGCCCGTAGCCTTGGTACTGGTGTAAGGACCATGTCGAAGTGGTCTGAGTTTCTAATGGGTTTTGGTAAGGTGTTCTCTCTGTAGATGCAACCAAACTTTGTCACGCACCTGAAACTTTTGTGGTACCCCTGTGGGTGAGGAGAAGTTGTTCCTGTGTTCTGTCATGACCGTATCCCTTTGCTATTGTTGCTGCGTGGAGGAACCCTTTGTGGGGGTCATGGATGTAGCAATGATCTTCCCTTTACTTTGGGAGCGACCCAACAGGAAATAAATTTCCTAGCCTGGGAGATGAGATTGCTGCCTTTCTTAGCAGAGATCAAAGAGGTGGCGGTAGGTGGGGCTACCTCTGGTATCCTGTATAATGAATTATCCAAATAAATAATGACAGCACGAGGCCTTGACTCATACATAGCATGCCACTTCCATAAGTATGGTTGGCCTAATAGTACATCACAAACATCCAGAGGTGTGACATCACACAATACCTCATCTGTGAAGGGCTTGATGCTATAGGGAAGGCGACACTGTTGGCGAACTTTGAGATCTCGTCCTTCATGAAGCCACCTGATACTATATGGTTGCGGGTGTAGTGTAGTCGATAGCCCAACCGCTTCACAACCTCTGCTGAAACGAGGTTCTTCTGGCTCCCACTATCAATAATGAATTGCAGCGGTGAACCCTTCACCCACATTTGTGAGTGGAAAAGGCGCTCCCCCTCCTCTGGGTCTTCAAGCTCATTCTTCTGGATCTTGGCAGTGGAAACAGTGGTGCTGGGCTCTGCATCAATGATTTTCTTCCCTTTGTCATTCCCCTTGTCGGGTTCTGGCTCAGGGTCGGAATATGCATCTGATTCGGAAGCCTTCAACTCGGCCACCAGCGACTGCTTGGTCCGACACTCACTTGTGTTATGAGTGGGACTCTTGTGGAAATCACACCACTTTCCCGTGTCCTTCTTCGGCTTTGTAGTGTTGTTCTTTTCTTGCGGCTTCGACGGGTTGTCTTGGGTCACCCCGCCTTGGCTTTGTCCTTTGGGCTTCGGATTTGTAGATCCAAAGTCTCGCTTCTTCTGTTTGAACTTTTGCTC